>JAODAL010005645.1:0-141345 GCA_025379985.1 Phyllomedusa bahiana
ATCTAATGTTGACGTGGGATCCTCCAAAATGGGTATTTAATCACTTTTCCTAATATATGTGATTAAAAAAAGTGAAGCCTCTGATTGCTGCAGCCGGACTTGAAGGCCCTTAGTTTCCTGACTGTTTACATTAGCTACAACCAGGAGCTGATCTGGCAAGCTCCTGGCCGCGCTTGCGTTGTTTGCACTTCTTATCTGATGGCAGGACACAGGAATGAGCTTAAAAGGGAGGGTGAGAAAAAAAAGCATTGTTACTGGGCATCTGCACTAGCTTTGTTCCTATGTCAGAGGCTGTGTCTGCTGTATGGTTGTAATGTAATTATCTGAGTAAACATGCAGATGCTCCCTGCTCAGCCCTCCTCCCTCCCCCCTGCATTAGTCAGTGAACACTGCCTGCTGGGAGCTTATCTT
Source organism: Phyllomedusa bahiana (assembly GCA_025379985.1). Taxonomy (NCBI): domain Eukaryota; kingdom Metazoa; phylum Chordata; class Amphibia; order Anura; family Hylidae; genus Phyllomedusa; species Phyllomedusa bahiana. The sequence goes on from JAODAL010005645.1 coordinate 412, forward strand.
TACTCCTGAGCAGATTAGAGGGAGAAAACAAAACCCGTAGAGCTTGTGCACAATACAGTTCTCCTCTGTGGTTTAGCCAAACAATGTTTGCTCAACTACAGAGACTGAATATCAGCCTCGGGAGCGTGCATGGGAGGTGGAGCGATGACATCACAGAGGAGGTACTTGTTTTTTTAAACACAGAAACACAACGCCCCTTTTTTCAAGGCTCAAGAGGGGAGTATCAGCCTGTTAGGTGAGGGAATCACTTCTTGGCAAAACCCCTTTAAGCCCAATACTAAATATGCCTGCGACTTGCTGCACCGCTTTTTGGTGCATTTTAACGCACTTCCCTGGTGAAACCGATGAAAGCAAATGAGGGTCATTGACTTTAACCCCTTAACGACCGCCCGCCGACTTTAGGCGTCAGCTGGTGCGGGTCGTTCGTCTGCAGCGACATCTTTAGACGTCGCTGCAGACAACGGGGTTTCCCAGTGCATGTCCTGCGAGCACCGGGGAGCGGAGGAAACCTCCGCAACCTGGTGCTTTAACCATACATGCCAACTCTCCCGTTTTTGGCGGGGGGGTCCCACTATTTGGGGTCCCCTCCCGCCCTCCCGGGGGAGTTGGCATTCCTCCCGCCGCCAGCAGGTGGCGGGGGCTCTTTAAATGGCCGCGGCGCCGGAGTAGCGCTAGTGCGCTACGCTGGCGCCGCCGGGCCGCTCCTACAGGCGGGTGAAGCGGCCGCTGCGCCCGCTTCACCCGCCCGGAGTCTCGCTGTGCAGGGAGGAGGAAGGAGGGATCGCTCCCTCCTCCCTCCTCCCCCTGTATGTCCGGCACCGGTGTGTGCGCCGCACATACAGGCCAGCGGCGCAGGGGGAAGTGACGCGCGGCTGCAGGGGAGTGACGCGCGGCTGCTCTCACTTCCCCCTGCGCCGCTGAGGAGATCGGTCGGGAGCTGGCAGCGCTGCAGGAGTCTGGTGAGGTGAGTGGATTTTATTATTTTATTTTTATTAGCTATAGGGGGGGGCTCTGCCTGGCAACAATGGGGGCATCTACCTGGCAACAATGGGGGCTCTTCCTGGCAACAGGGGGCACTACCTGGCAACAGAGGGTCATCTACCTGGCAACAGATGGGGCACTACCTGGCAACAGAGGGGGCATCTACCTGGCAACATTGGGGGCATCTACCTGGCAACAATGGGGGCACTAGCTGGCAACAATGGGGCACTACCTGGCAACAGAGGGGGCATCTACCTGGCAACAGAGGGGGCACTACCTGGCAACAATGGGGGCACAAGCTGGCAACAGAGGGGGCACTAGCGGGCACGAGAGGGGGCGCTCGCGGGCCAACAATGGGGGAACGACCTGGCAACAATGGGGGCACCTACCTGGCAACAATGGGGACATCTACCTGGCAACAGAGGGGGCATCTACCTGGCAACAATGGGGGCACTACCTGGCAACAATGGAGGCACTACCTGGCAACAGAGGGGACATCAACCTGGCAACAGAGGGGGCACTACCTGGCAACAATGGGGGCACTACCTGGCAACAGAGGGGGCACTAGCTGGCAACAATGGGGGCACTACCTGGCAACAGAGGGGCACTAGCTGGCAACAGAGGGGGCACTAGCTGGCAAACAATGGGGGCACTAGCTGGCAAACAATGGGGGCACTACCTGGCAACAATGGGGGCACCTACCTGGCTAACAAAGGGGGGCACCTACCTGGCTACAGAGGGGCATCTACTTGGCTACAAGGGGGCATCTATCTGCCTGTAAGGGGCACTACCTGCTTATGGGGGGTTACTACCTGGCTATAAGGGCATCTACCTGGCTTTCTTCCAAAGCCGTTTTGCAGTTAGGTGGAGTGGGTGTGGCTTTTTGAAGGGGGCGTGGCATACCGGAAAGATGGGCGTGTCCATGCTAATTTTTGCCGCGGCGCGCATAGCGCGCCGCCGTCTAAAATCTCCTGCTTTTTCATTTTCAAAAGTTGGCAACTATGGCTTTAACCCTTTGATTGAGGCGGTGCGTTACCGCAGCGCAATGAAAGGGTTCCCCTGCTCTGACACCCGGTGACCCAACAGAGCCCGGGGGACGGCTTCACAGTCAGCCCTGGGGACCTAGAGTGGCCCCAGAGCTGCCTGTGTAACAAGCCAGTGACTAGGACACACCTTGTGCTGTCCTAATCACTGCCTGTGTCAGACTGACACAGATTATAATGTATTAGCATATATGAATATGCTAATACATTACTAAGTGTAAAAAAAAAATGTAAAAAATGTTTAAAAAAAGTGTAGAAAAAAGTGTAAAAAAAATAAATAAATAAAAATAAATATTTAATAAAAAATAATTGTGCATAAATTACACGCACACAAAAAACCTACACATATAAGGTATCCACACGACCGTAATAACCTGTAGAATTAATCTAGCTAGTTATTAAGTGTAAAATGTGAATGGTGTAAAAAAAATAAAATAAATTAAATAAAAAAAAAAGTTCTGCAATTATATATAAGTGAACTTAAACTGTTCCCCATAAAGTACAACTTGTCTCGAATAAAACGAGGCCTCATACAACTGCGTCATTGAAAAAAATAAAAAAAGTTACAACTGTTGAAACGCAAGGAGGCAAAAATTAAAAAAAAATTCTGGTCATTAACTACTTTTCAGGCGTTCGGCTTAAGGGGTTAAAGAGAAGTTGACAATGAGGCAAGGTTTTTTGGTTTTTCATTTTTAATTGCTCTATTTCCACCCCGGTCTGAAGTTGCGGTCAACAGTAATCGCCATTGTTACGGATCGCTCCTTCCTGGAGTTGGGGGGGCGCCGCGTCTTCCTTTTTATTATTTTGCAGAGAGCCCGTGGTAGAGCCGCAGCTTTCTCTTCCAGTTGAAGGATGACATTTCCTGCCCTCTTGTTTTTTTGCTTCTTGTTCTAATTGGGAATTCATAAATCTTTTTAGACGTGGACTTTCTCCTCCGCGCGCCCCTCTGACCTTCAGCGAAAAACTATGAAGACATCACAGCGACACCAAAATATAAATATACTTCTAGCCGCCAAACGGCAAATTAAAATGCAGCGGCGCCGGCAGGTAATGCGGACGCCTCCGTGACTCCAGCTTCTATTGTATCGTGTCTCAACCGCAACGTTATGATATTCAATCTGTAATATTCTGGAAATGTGACTAACAGAAGGTAATTAACATGTCTCACTTATTTGGTAATTTTGGCTAATGAAAATGGGATGCTGGGGTAATTTGATGAGCACAAATAAAGGGACCATCTTGCACAGAATCGAAATGCTTGCGCTTTTTTTATTCCTTTTTTTTTTTTTCATCCGCTAAGTTATTTAGGTTTGTAAAAATTAATCTAATGACGTTTCTTTAACCAAGTTCTACAGATCTATTTAACACGGCTGGTGGGTTTAGAAAACACATTTTATAAGACTCTTTTGGGAATTCTGAGATAACGGAGGGATCTCCATTCAGGTTCCTTATCTAAGAGTAGCTGCAATGAGTGTCCGGAGTGTAATTGATTTTAATAGGAAGGTTGTAATACTTTATTTCACCAGTGGTGGTGCTGCAGAGAAATGTAATGTTTGCTCTGATCTTTAAAGGGGTTGTCTCACTACAAGGATAGTTTTTTATGTAAAAGATCTTGCAAAAACAAGTCACTTTGTAATATGTGTCCATTAACAGTGTCCTACCTATTCCTATATATCCCCTCTTGTATTGGCTGCATCAGCTCCTCAGGCACTATAGCTACAGACCTGTTTGATCTCTCCTGATAGGCTGCCAGCACTGGTCGCTATAGCTACAGACCTGTTTGATCTCTCCTGTCAGGCTGAGAGCACTGGTCGCTATAGCTACAGACCTGTTTGATCTCTCCGGATAGGCTGCCAGCACTGGTTGCTATGCTACAGACCTGTTCTATCTCTCCTGATAGGCTGCCAGCACTGGTTTGCTATAGCTACAGACCTGTTCCATCTCTCCTGATAGGCTGCCAGCACTGGTTTCTATAGCTACAGACCTGTTTGATCTCTCCAGATAGGCTGCCAGCGCTGGTCGCTGTAGCTACAGACCTGGTGTGCTCAGCAGCTTGTGACTGCAGGCCAGTTGTAGCCAGTAAAAAACAGTAAAAGCATTGCTGAATTAAAAAATGAAACCGACAAAACAGGACTGAGGTAAGATGAATCAATGTAGTGAGACAACACCTTTAAGCACAGTCCATTTATTTTAATAGGAAGGGTGTAGTACTTTATGTCTCCAGTGGTGGGGCTGCAGAGAAATGTAATATTTGCTTTAGTCTTTGTGTATTGCATGGACAGTCCATTGATTACAACAGGAAGTGTGTAGTACTTTATTTCTCCAGTGGTGGCGCTGCAGAGAAAAGTAATATTTGCTTAGATCTTTGTGCAATGTATGGACAGTGCATTCATTTTAATAGAACGGGTGTAATACTTTATTTCACCTGTGGTGGCGCGGCAAAGAAATATAACCCCTTACCTACAATGGACATATGAGAACATCATACTGCCAATAAGGATGCATAGAGGAGGCTCACTTGTTGAGCCTGCTCCATATGCAGTGGGTGCCAACTTGTAAGTACAGCTAATACCCACAGCTTAAAGTATTAGCCAACTCCGATCCCTACTGTTTAACCCAGGCATCCTCAAACTGCGGCCCTCCAGCTGTTGGGAAACTACAACTCCCACCATGCAGTTATATAATCTATAACAGTGGGAATGATGGGAGTTGTAGTTTCCCAACAGCTGGAGGGCCGCAGTTTGAGGATGCCTGGTTTAACCCTTTAGACACCGCAGTGATCGTGGCCATAGCGTCTAAATCAATGGGGAATGTGCACCGGTCGTCCCGACCCTTCCTTCCCCCCCGTGACAAGATAGTGGGTGCTGAGCGATTGCCACAGCAGGCAGAAGTCTAAGACATGAACGAAAAATGTTTGAACAATAAAAAATAAATAAAAGCAAACACAAAACCTCCAAATTCCCCTTAAAAAAACTTTCAAAATAAGTTACACATAATAGGTGTTGTCACACCCGTAACTGTAATATGTAATCCATTCCAGATCCTTGGACCTACACCAAACTGGACTTTTACCCAATTAACTTTTCCCATAGGAAGTAAAGGGTAAATAATGAATCTGTTCTTATAATAATAACAATAGGATTACATTGTATCATTCACAATTCTCCTCACATTCTCCGGAGGCAGCCTGGATGAGCCTGTAATAGCGGGGTGCATGAGCTGTAGCCGGCCGCAAGGTGACTGTGTTGTAGCAGAGCAGGAAAGTGAACAAGGAGAGGGGTCTGTCCGAAACGCGTTTGCTATGTTCCCCTTTCCATTGTTTATCAGACTACAAGAAAGATTTAGGGCCACATGTATGGAAACTGTCTAGGTCTAAAACTCACTTTGTTACCCATAGCAGCCAATCGCAGAGCCCCTTTCATTTCATATAATGCTCTGGAAAAAGTAGAGGGGGGCGCTCTGATTGGTTGCTATGGGCAACAAAGTGAGTTTTAGACCTAGACAGGGGTGCTCTGATTGGTTGCTATGGGCAACAAAGTGAGTTTTAGACCTAGACAGTTTTTATACATGTGGCCCTTAGTCGACGTTTGAGATGCTGGTCCATCATGAGTCGGGAGCCTAGGACCTGTGCGCCCAGTACGAAGTGGACATTTGCTTGGGACTGCTGGAATGGACCAGCTATTTTGGGGTGAGCTACATAAGTCTTCTTTTCTCTTGCTAACTCTCCAAGGGGCTGAACATGGCGGCTCTGCCGGAAGGTACGTGGGAGAGGTAGAGTCCAAACCACACTACACACTGTTTCATACTCGGAACAAGCAGGCTACCGTGCAGTCTATTCCCCAATAATCCGGAGCAGGAGATGAGAGGATCGGGTGTAGAGATGCAGGGAGTCAGCGGCTATAGAGGGACGGCACTGATTGAGGGGCCTGATAGTGCTGGATAATAGAAGCCACATGGATAATCTGTCTGCGGCCAAAGCAGCGCTCACCTCCGGAAGCAACAAGCTGCTAAATCCTTCGTCCTCGCTTGAGAAGCGGCTGAAAGTCATGTTAAGCTCTTCTGTTACACCTCTGCTGCCAATAGGGGCCACCGCAAGTCTTATTCCAAACACATGTTTTATACCAAGCAACATTTTTCGAGTCCAAACAGGACTTATACAAAAAAACATGAATCAAAAGTGATGACAAAATGTTATGAAGCCAAAACTGCGTCATCTTATCAAAGAGCTTACACAGCTCCACTGACAAAAAGAGTAAAAAGGTGGGGCCAATTATCAGTACAGTGCGGTACTACATGTCCTGTACTGCTCTTACATGTATTAGTGAGGTGCATGCAGTGATTGGCGGTCTATAGCTCCTCTCTACAGTACAGTGCGGTACTACATGTCCTGTACTGCTCTTACATGTATTAGGTGGAGATTGCTATGCCTGTAGTATTGTCGTGTTCGTATATAGCTCTACTCTCACAGTACAGTGCGGTACTACATGTCCTGTACTGCTCTTACATGTATTAGTGAGGTGCATGCAGTGATTGCCGGTCTATAGCGCCTCTCTACAGTACAGTGTGGTACTACATGTCCTGTACTGCTCTTACATGTATTCGTGAGGTGCATGCAGTGATTGGTGGTCTATAGCGCCTCTCTACAGTACAGTGTGGTACAACATGTCCTGTACTGCTCTTACATGTATCAGTGAGGTGCAGGCAGTGATGGGCGGTCTATAGCACCTCTCTACAGTACAGTGCGGTACTACATGTCCTGTACTGCTCTTAGATATATTAGTGAGGTTCACACACTGATTGGCGGTCTATAGCACCTCTCTACAGTACACGGCGGTACTACCTTTCCTGTACTGCACGTACATTTTTTAGTGAGTTGCACTCAGTGATTGGCGGTCTATAGCACCTCTCTACTGTACAGCGTGGTACTACATGTCCTGTTCTGCTCTCACATGTATTAGTGAGGTGCATGCAGTGATTGGCAGTCTATAGCACCTCTCTACAGTACAGTGCGGTACTACATGTCCTGTACTGCTCTTACATGTATTAGTGAGGTGCATGCAGTGATTGGCAGTCTATAGCACCTCTCTACAGTACAGTGCGGTACTACATGTCCTGTACTGCTCTTATATGTATCAGTGAGGTGCATACAGTGATTGGCAGTCTATAGCGCCTCTCTACAGTATAGTGTGGTACTACATGTCCTGTACTGCTCTGACATGTATTAGTGAGGTGCATACAGTGACTGGTGGTCTATAGCACCTCTCTACAGTACAGTGCAATACTACATGTCCTGTACTGCTCTTACATGTATTAGTGAGATGCATGCTGTGATTGGTGGTCTATAGCGCCTCCCTACAGTACAGTGCGATACTACATGTCCTGTACTGCTCTCACCTGTATCAGTGAGGTGCAGGCAGTAATTGGTGGTCTGGTAGCGCTTATTATTACTGATAGCCTTGTGGACAGGTGAGAAGGCAGTGTCAGAACAACGAAGGCAAAAATAGTGAAGGTGAATAGAATTTCATAGACTGACTGTTACATTGTGGAAGTAACAGAGTTCTTTCTGCAGCACAGTGTATTTCAGGAGACAGTGGTATCCATTCCAGATCCTTGGACCTACACCAAACTGGACTTTTACCCAATTAACTTTTCCCATAGGAAGTAAAGGGTAAATAATGAATCTGTTCTTATAATAATAACAATAGGATTACATTGTATCATTTACAATTCTCCTCACATTCTCCAGAGGCAGCCTGGATGAGCCTGTAATAGCGGGGTGCATGAGCTGTAGCCGGCCGCAAGGTGACTGTTGTAGCAGAGCTAGATCGATGTAACTCTCCAAAGGAGAGTGAACAAGGAGAGGGGTCTGTCCGAAATGCGTTTGCTATGTTCCCCTTTCCATTTTTTATCAGACTACAAGAAAGATTTAGGGCCACATGTATGAAAACTGTCTATGTCTAAAACTTACTTTGTTACCCATAGCATTATAATGATAATAATAATAATAATAATAATAATAATAATAATAATAATAATAATAATAATAATAATAATAATAATTAACTCAACCATTATATCCTATATAAGTAAATAAAAAGTAAAAGTCATGTTAATACTGTGTTAACTCCCCCCCCCCCTTCAAAAGAAAAAATAAATACAATAAATTAAGAGAGAAATAATACAAATATGCACAGTACATGATCATGGTAATAACAATAACAATAGTACAAATACTGTATATTAATAATGTAATGAAAAGTGACCCTAAGCACACAAAACAAATGAATGAAGAATTAAAGATAAAATACATTTGCAAAAAAATATATGATAATAATAATAATAATAATAATAATAATAATAATAATAATAATAATCATCATCATCATTTTTTCAATTACAAGAAGAAAACCTTCAGGTTGATTTGAAAGTTTTGTTAACCTTGTGACTTGTTCCAAGGGTTGATCAATAGGTTATTGCCATGAAGGACACATCCATCACAGCCGTGGAAAGAAAAATGAAAATTACATTTTATCTTGTTTTTTTGTTTTTTTTGTTTCTGAAGAATTGAAAACATCCCATAAAATGTATGAAACTCCAGTCTTCTCGGGGTTGGATAAGGCCCATTCCAAGATCAGTAGTTCACTGAGAATCTAACCCTAAACCTAAGCCCTGATCAACTGTAACCCCAATCCTAAATTAAGGTAAGGGAGGTTAAAGTAAGCTTACCCATTCCCTAGCGCTCTTATCCCATGGTGCTGTCACACCAGCATCACTTCCCTCTGACATCACTTCCGGTTCAGCTTCATTATCTGACATTGGGCTTTATGTGACTTCAAATGGCAGTGGTGTCATAGAGACAGCACTGTGGGACCATAAGCACCAGGGATTGGGTACATTTACAATCCAGCATAAAGCAACTAACCCAAATTTAGGGTTAGGGTTATATTTGATGAACACTGCCAAAAATAAATTTATTTAAACAAAAAACAAAGTGAATAGATTGAAACCTTGCTTTAGTTGCATCCCCTCCCCATACACAGCACATAGAATCTGAAGGAGAAACCTTGCTTTAGCTGCAACCCCCTCCCCTCTCACAGCACATGAAAACTGAAGGAGAAGCATGGTTTTGGCTGCCTCTCCTTCTCCTCTCATCGCACATAGAATCTAAAGGAGAAGCCTTGCTTTAGCTGAATCCCCCTCCCCTCCCACAGCACATAGAATCTGAAGGAGAAGCCTTGCTTTAGCGGAAGCCCCCTTCCCTCATACAGCATATAGACTATAAAGGAGAAGCCTTCTATTAGCTGCACCTCTCTCCCCTCTCACAGCACATAGAATCTGAAAGAGAAACCTTGCCTTAGCTGCATCCCCCCTCCCCTCTCACAGCACAAGGAATCTGAAGGAGAAGCCTTGCCTTAGCTGCAACCCCCTCCCCTCTCACAGCACATGAAAACTGAAGGAAAACCATGGTTTTGGCTGCCTCTCATTCCCCTCTCACAGCACATAGAATCTGAAGGAGAAGATTTAGCTGAATCCCCCTCCCCTCATACAGCACATAGACTATGAAGGTGAATCCTTCTATTAGCTGCACCTCCCTCCCCTCTCACAGCACATAGAATCTGAAGGAAAAGCCTTGCTTTAGCTGAATACCCCTCCCCTGCCACAGCACATAGAAACTGAAGGAGAAGACTTGCTTTAGCTGCAACCCCCTCCCCTTTCACAGCACATAGAAACTGAAAGCGAAGCCTTGCTTTAGCTGCATCCCCCTCCCCTCTCACAGCACATAGAATCTGAAGGGAAGCCTTGATTTAGCTGCAACCCCCTCCCCTCTCACAGCACATAGAATCTGAAGGAGAAGCCTTGCTTTAGCTGAATCCCCCTCCCCTCATACAGCACATAGACTATGAAGGAGAAGTCTTGCTTTAGCTGCATCTCCCTCCTCTCCCACAGCACATAGAATCTGAAGACAAGAACGTGGTTGAGCTGCACCTCTTTCCTTCCTTACTCTCTGTCTATTTACTCTGTTATTGAAGACATACTTTTTTTAATGTTTGAGGAGTTTGGGAACATTTACATGGTATAAAAACAGAAAAACGGGAAGGAGGCAATACTTTTTGCCCAGACCCTACATACCCTACCTGAGCAGCGGTGGACATGTCCTGAACAGGGCGCCCCAAATATGTGTCAACTACATGCCATATTTTTCTGCATTAAGATAAAAAAAAAAATCTGTGTTACAAAGTGTTTTCCCACCTCACCATATCGGTTCTTCAGGGGAGCAGAGATATTAGGAAAAAGCAGAATATTTCCAAAGGTAATGATAAGGATAGTTGTATATTGTGTCTTGTATAGCAAAAGTAGGAAGTGGTCAAAATAATGTGACCTGACAGTGTACTCATGCTTCTTGACTGTCTACTATATAGTCTCCTCTATTTGCACATAAGTAATATACAAATTATAATAAAACAGTTAGAAATATGCAAACAATAATAAATTAGAAACTGCTATAAAGTAACAATAAAAGTAAATAAAAGTCACGTATGGGGGGGGGGGGGACAGAGCAGAAATCTGGGACTCCAATTTGAATATCACATATCGCTTTTTTCCGAAAATATCTATCATCCAAAATAGTAGCAGTGCTTAGAAACTTAGGCCATGTCCCCACGGCACGGGTTTTCAGCCGGTTCTTCAGCCGGTTCTCGGTTTTGAAGACCGGCTGCAAACCGGCTGACAAACTTTATCACAGACCTTAAAGAGAACCTGTCACATAGGTTATGCCCCCCGTGCTGAGCACGGCATAAGCTAGTGACAGACCTGCTGTTCCCAGAGCTGCGTCTTTCAAAGAATCAGTTTTTTTCAAACCCCGCCCATCTGAGGGTAGCCCCGCCCACCTCGACTGATAAACCTATTACTTCGAATAGGTAGAAACATGTGAATAACTGTCAGTAGGCGGTGCTAGCCTTTGGTGGGCGGGGCTAACACCTGCTCATGAATAAGATTTGAGGGGTAACTGCTGCATCTTACAGCATAAGGGACACAGCATTGGAAACAGCAGGTCTGACGCTGGCTTGTGCTGCCCTCAGCAAGGAGGGCAGAACCTATGTGACAGGTTCCCTTTAATGGAAAATCCATTCAGCAGTCCACAGTGCACGGATTTTGCGCCGGATGGTTTCTTAGACCGCCGGCGGCCCGAAAAACATGGAACATGTTCATTCTTCCGTCCGGTTTGCGGGCGGATAATGAACATGCCTAAGTGAAGGGGGAGGGATTTTCTCCGCAAACCGCAGAGAAAGCCGTCCCCCTGCGGCCGTGTGCACGGCCCAAAAACAGTACAAATGCCGGTTGGATAAACCGACCAGTATTTGTCCTGTGCCTTGTAAACGGCCCCTTAGGGCAACATGTATGAACCTGGCACCGACTCGTCAGTCCTACCCTGTTCATACATGTCGCCCCTAGTTACTAAAAAGAGAAGAGAAAAAAACAGAGGGTGCTCACAATAGTGAAAGTACGCATATCAGATGAATGAGATAGCAAGTAGCAGGAGTCGCTCACCTTGGATTGTTGTGCTGTTAATTTAGAGGCACAACTCTCTTAAGCGTATGGCCGTAGCTCAAACGTCTGAGCTAAAAGTACAGCAGCCTTGGGTCCTCGATTCCAAACGCCGCAGCGCAGCATTGACCAAATCCAGGGAAGCAAAGACAGAAAACCATGGACCCGGCGCTCGTAGCCAGAAAAACCTCTTCCGCCCGCGCAGCTGTCTTTGCTGCCCTTAGTTACTAGACTTAGGGTTAGGGACAGCGTTAATCTTTTTGTGAATTTGGTTTGGGCTGACGCATATCGAATCACTGATGTTCAGGTTTACTTTAACTGTGACTTTAATCCAAAGTGCAACAGTCATACTTATTCTCTAACATTGCCCCAGCAAAAAAGACCAAAAAGACTTCATGAAAAGGTATGTACATTTACAGATATGTGTTTAAAAGGGGTCATCTCACTACAAGGATTGCTACTTTTTATGCTAAAGATCTTGCAAAAACAAGTCACTTTGCAATATGTGTCCATTAACAGTGTCCTACCTATTCTGAGATATCCCCTCTTGTATGGGCTGCATCAGCTCCTAAGGTCACTATAGCTACAGACCTGTTTGATCTATCCTGATAGGCTGCCAGTGTTAGTTGCTATAGCTACAGACCTGGCTTCTACTGCAGCCTAGTGGAAGCCAGTAAACACGCCCCTGAATTCAAAGTGAAACCAAGAAAACAGGACTGAGGTCAGATGAATCAATGTAGTGACACAACCCCTTTAAGTTTTGCCAGCTAATAGGCAGTGTTGGATGACAGTACTCACATAAGCAGTAGAAATATAGCCAGTTCCAAATTTTTCTGGTGGTGCACGGAAATCCGTTCAAGCAACGCTTGAAAGAATGCAAAAAACAAAACAAGTTCTCCAGCACACATCCATTTCAATCCGATAAAATATATAAAAAATGTATTGGTGAAAAACATTAAAAACAATGCAAAAAAGGCAAAGCAGCAGCAAGAGGTCATAGACAAAGACAACTCCCGATCTAAAAAGCTGACGCGTTTCGGGCGACTAACATTGCACCCTTACTCCTTACTATAAGGAGAGGTTAATCTGTTTTAGAGGTATGCTATGAGTAAGGGTGCAAAGTTAGTGGTCCGAAACGCATCAGCTTTTTAGATCGGGAGTTGTCCTTGGCTATGACCTCTTGCTGCTGCTTTGCCTTTTTTGCATTGTTTTTAATGTTTTTCACCAATACATTTTTGATATATTTTATCGGATTGGAATGGATGTGTGCTGGAGAACTTGTTTGGTTTTTGCTTTGATGACAGTAGACTGCAGTGCTCCGTGTCAGTCTGCTGTAATAAAGGCCGGCCACAGACGACAAGCATTATCCGGCATGAAATGAGTCATTGTTTCATGACTATAAATCACGTTTAGAGCTTATCTGGCGTATGGACAACACTTGCCAATAAAACGCATTTTGTATGTAGCAATAACCAAAAGGCTAACAGCGATAAATGGGAATTGAAAGTGTTTTTTCAATTTGTGCCGGGATCTCACACAACATTTACATACTTTATACAAGGGTATTAAAGGTCATTATAGAAATTTCAAGGGTAATTTGCATTTAAACATTGGTATAAAAAAAACCGGAGCAGCATCTTCGCGGCAGATTTGCATTTATTTTGCCATTTGAGTAGTGAAACATGGAAGGCCTTAGGAATACATAATAACTCCTGGACCAGGTGATATTTTACTGATGCTCTCTATAATTTGCTGCATACTCATACGAGCGAAATTTATGAAGACAATGTAGCCTATAGTAAAGTATACATCTCTACCTTGAGATATATAAGATATCTAAGTGCATCTTGTGGCTGCGTTTTAAGGGGTTTTCCCACGATTAGAAGTGAAGATGTATTAGCAACACTTTTCAATCACAAGGAGTCTGACTGTTGGGACCCCGCCGATTCTCATAAATAAGCTTTTCCCTGAATAATGGTGCTCGGTTCTACTTCATTCCACCTAGACCCTCGTTAATTGTAATGTTATGCCATATCCTTGCACTAGGCTATAAGATTATGAAAATTATAATATATGATATATTTAAACCACTTTAAGTTGATCTAAATGCAAAGGTTGTAGAAGTTGTGCAGGAACAGTAAATGATTAATACAAGCAAAATACAAGATATAAGTAAATGTTCATATAAAGTAGATAAAATAAAGTTGAGAACAGCAACAAAAGCAACAATAGCAGCTGCAATAACAGTAAGGGTGCGTTCCCACGGCAGAGGACAAATACCGGTCGGTTTACCTGACTGGTATTTGTTCTGTTTTGCGTCCGACCCCGCGGCTGCAGGGGGGGGGGGGGCAGCTTTTCTCCGCGAGGAGCGGAGAAAAGCCCTCACCCTTAACATTCACAAGCACAGATTTTGTCCGAAAACAGGACAGAAGATTGTGCTTGTAGAATGTCATGCGGGCGGCCCGCGGGCGGAAAACTGCCGGTCGGAAAACCCGTGCAGTGGGGACTGCTGCACGGGTTTTCCATAGAGCCCCATTGTGCTCATTTTCGGCCATTTTTTCAGGCAGTCTGCAAAACAGCAAACCGCCTGAAAAACCGTCCGAAAACCCGTGCAGTGGGGACATGCCCTAACAACAGCAACAATAAGAACAGCAACAACAACAACAAAAACAGAAACAACAATAACAACAGAAACAACACCAACAGCATCAACAACAGCAACAAAAAACAGAAACCATAATAACAACAGAAACAACACCAACAGCAGCAACAACAGAAACCATAACAACAACAACCGCAACAATAACATCAGTTACAAGAGCAAAAACATCAACCATAACAGCAACAACAGTAGAGGCAACAACAACAGTAACAATAAGTACAACAGTAACAAGAGCAGCAACAACAACAATAGCAACTACTACAACAACCACAGCAACAACACCATAAGTAGAAGCAACCACATTAACAGTAGCAACAGTAAAAAAAAGCAGCAACAACAGTAACAGTAGCAACAATGGTAGCATTAACAGCATAAAATTATAATAAAATAAAAGTAAAAGTTGTAAATAAAATTCTAACAAAAATTTATATAAAGATAAGGGGCGACATGTATGATTCGCGCCATGTCGGAGCGCACGTTTCCGCTAGTTTTCCGGCGGAATTTGCGCCTCATGTATGTCGGTGCCGAGGCGCGCTCACACATGCGGTGTTAAGTCCACCGCGCCGCGCCAGTGTGTGAGGCGCAGTGCGGGACTTAGGCGCCGTGCGGGACTGCGCCGAACATGTAGTCCGATTCGAGAGAGGCTGGAAAACAGCGAGAAATCATTAAAGATGTCCGTGCGGAGTATGAATCAAAAAATCGCCTTTATAAAGGCATCAAACATTCTCTGAAAAAGAGCTCAAACCTACAAAAAAATACATAAATAAAATCACTTTCCAAAAATCTAGAACGGCGCAACATCGGGAATTTGGATATTGAAAATTGCCGGGAAATACAGTAATTCAAATTCTGTAAGCTCTTCTCATTGGTCGGCAGAAACCAACCAATCAGAATAGGAGCGACAGTGACCCATTAAAACCTATGGAGAAGTATTGTCCAATCAAATTCAAAGGCGGGACAATTCAAAATACAGTAAAAAGGCAGAAAATAGCTGATTTTTGTTAGCCAAGGATCAATAGTATGGGTGTAACAAAAATAAAGAAATAAAAATGATTTTATTGAATTAATATTTTTTTTTCTTTACCCCCATATTATTGATCATTTTATATACACATCGGGACAACTTCTGGAGTCTTATCATTTGATTTCGGCCATGTACAGTTTTATTCCAGATTGCATTAGAAAACCCATAAGAGCGTCGCTCGCTCTCCCATTGGTCCAAATAACGGCGCCTCTTTTAAATTAGCCAATCACAGAGCTCGCTCTGCATTTCTTTTCCCATAGAACTCTATGAGAAAGTAGCTAGCGCTCTGATTAGCTAAGCTGGACGAGCCCCCGCCGCTTCAACCAATCAGCTCGTTTCTGCATTTTTACTGTATTTTGAACTGTCCCGCCTTTGATTTTTGATTGGTCTATATTTCTCCATAGGATATAATGGGTCCCTGTCACACCTATTCTGATTGGCCGAGATAGCCAAGCCCCCGCTAGCTCAACCAATCAGCTCTTTTCTGTATTTTTACTGTATTTTGAACTGTCCCGTCTTTGATTTTGATTGGTCTATATTTCTCCATAGGTTATAATGGGTCCCTGTCATTCCTATTCTGATTGGCCAGGATTGCCAAGCCCCCGCTAGCTCAGCCAACCATCTCTTTTCTGCCTTTTTACTGTATTTTGAACTGTCCCGCCTTTGATTGGTCAATAGTTCTCCATAGGTTTTAATGGTTCACTGTCGCTCCTATTCTGATTGGCTGGTTTATGCCGACCAATGAGAATAGCTTTCAGAATTTGAATTACTGTATTTCCTGGCAATTTCAAATATCCTAATTCTTGATATTGCGCCGTTCTAGATTTTGTGAAAGTGATTTTTTTTATATTTTTTATATTTGAGGTTTGAGCTCTTTTTTGTAATCATACTCCATGCTGCACGGAGCGGAGCGCCAAGATTTCTGTTGCGATCTTCTATGTTTCCTCTCATGTTCCGTTCTCGCTTCACTTCGCCTCCTCCGGATCATTTAGACCAAAATCAACTAGGTCTGCCTGTCGGAGCTGCCGAGCGCTGCAATGCGCCGCACTTTGCCGACTCGCGATCGTACATGCCTCGGAGTTTTCGAGCGCGCCGCGTCCCGCCCCGGAACGCATACACCGCGCCCATTACACGCCCCTTCATGCGGGGCACAGCTGAAAGTGGCGAACGCTGCGCCTAACACCGCATCCCTGCGTCCGACAGGGGATTCGGGCCGGTGAGGCGCAGGATACGCCAGAAAACAGGCGTAAAGCCCGAACATACATGTCGCCCAAGATCTCCACTCTGTACAGTGGGAAAGATTTACCATGCTGTTTCCAACAGCCCTTGTCATAAAATTCATTTAAAATTGTGTACATTTTGGCAAATTTTCTAAATGACAATTATGGGCAGCACAGTGGCTCAGACCATGGTGGCTCAGTGGTTAGCACAGTGCAACACTGCACAGGTATTAGAGGAAGTGGTGTGGTGCACCGGCGATAGAATAACTGACAGCTGCAGCTTTAGGGTAACCTCAGCCTTTGCTCACGGCACTGGTAACTGTGAATGTTACAGATATTTAGGCTAGGCACTTTTCAATTTAGCACATCACAGACACTCCTATCTTAAAGAAACACGCCTGACAACTTCCCTCTTATCTGACCCCCCCAAGTTGCAAGAGTGCTCTCACTGGCACTGACCCCCAACCCAGCCCAGCAGTGCAAGGTGCTGGAGCCTGGTGACTCCGGACACTACCTGTTACCTACTTAAAAAAGTCTCCAAAAAATCACAAATATTCATTTGCAAACCCTTACAGTGGCTCAGTGGTTACTACCAGGCCTGCTGCGCTGTCTCACAGTGCCCACCGGAGGGCTAATGATTCCCCTCAATGGGCAATTGAAAACTACAGCCGGGTAATGAGCAATGTGCTCTTTGCCCTGCTGACCAGTGGTGTAGCTACAGGGTTTGCAGCTGTTGCACTTGCATCTGCGCCCTTCTCCTCCCTCACCACACAGCTGCATCGTTGGGTTTCATAGACCCATAAATAGCAGTCTTCACCTGCACGGTGCAGGTAGCAGCTCAGGCAGAACAGCTAGGATTCTGCCCTGGCCATTCAGCCCTCTTGATACCATGGCACAGGCGGTGTGATGTGATAATGTCTCTATATATTTAACTCAGTACTGGGGGAAAGTATATACCTATCTACCTACTTTGGACGGGCTTATTATACCTTATAACTGGGGGACAGAATGTACCTATCTACCTACTGGGGGCCCTATATACCTACCTACCCTCTGGGGGGCCTATGTACCTACAGACCTACTTGGGGGCCTATATACCTACATATTTGTGGTCCTATATACCTACCTGTCTACTGGAGTGTCCTATATACCTATCTACATACTAAACGGACCCTATATACCTATCTACTTAATAGGGGGCACAATATTCCTATCTACCTACTGAGGGCCCTATATACCAACCTATCTACTGTGAATCCTTTGTCCTTACCTATTGGAGACCCTATGTGCCTACCTACTGGGGATGCTTTATATACCTACCTACCCACTGGAGGGAACCTTTTATACCAATCTGTCTACTGGAGAACCTTATGTACCTATCTTTATATGGGGGTCCATATATAATAGCCTACTGATGGGATCTTATATACCTACCTATTTATTAAAAGAGTCTATAAAGGTACCTACTGAGGGATGATATACCTCCCTAACTACTGTGGGGACCTTTATACTTATCTACCTACTGAGGAGGCCTATATACCTATCTCCTGAGGGGGCCTATAAGTCTATCTACCGAGGGGCTACCTAGTTCGGGACTATTATTATTATTTATTTTAGAGCGGCGTTAATTCCAGGGCGCTGTACATTCAAGGGGAATTACATACATAACAAATACAATGGTGACGAAAAATGACTAGTAACTGATACAGAGAGGAAAGAGGGTCCTGCCCGTGAGGGCTTACAATCTAGAAGGGAGGAGGGGAGAGACAGAAGGTGTGGGGCGGACATGTTTCTGGGCCGGTGTACTGGTGGTGGGGTTAGTGTAGGTTATAGGCTATCCTGAAGAGATGGGTTTTCAGGTTGCTTTTGAAACTGGTGAAAGTTGGGGAGAGTCTGAGGTTTTGGGTTGAGGAGTTCCAGAAAATGGGTGAAGCACGAGTGAAGTCTTGGAGACGGTTGTGTGAGGAGCTGATAAGGGGAAAGCAGAGAAGAAGGTCCTGTGAGGAGCGGAGATTGCGAGAGGGGAGGTATCTGGAGATTAGGGCAGAGATATATGAAGGGGAGAGGTCATGGAGAGTCTTGTAGATCAGGGTTAGTAACTTGAAATGGATTCGCTGGACAATGGGAGCCAGTGTAGGGATTGGCAGAGGGGAGAGGCAGAGGAGTAGTGAGAAGAGAGGTTGATGAGACGGGCAGCAGAGTTAAGGATGGTTTGGAGGGGAGCGAGAGTGCTAGATGGGAGGCTACAGAGAAGGATGTTGCAGTAGTCTAGGCGAGAGATGACGAGGGCGTGGACCAGCAGTTTTGTAGTGTCATAGTTGAGGAATGGGCGGAAGCGTGAAATATTTTTCAGGTGGAGGCGGCAGGCAGAGGTGAGAGTTTGGATGTGTGGTTTGAAGGATAGAGAGGAGTCCAAGGTTATACCAAGGCAGCGGACTTGTGGTTCTGGTGAGAGGGTGTGGCCATTAACAGTGATAGAGAGATCAGGTGGAGGGATGGAATGGAAAGAGGATGAGTTCGGTTTTATCCACACTTAGTTTTAAGAGACGGTAGGAGAAGAAGGAGGGTATGGATGATAGGCAGTCTGGGATCCGGGAGAGAAGAGAGTTAATATCAGGACCGGAGATATAAAGCTGGGTTTCGTCCGCGTACAGGTGGTAGTCAAAGCCATGTGATGCTATGAGCTGACCCAGGCCAAGAGTGTAGATAGAGAAGAGTAGTGGGCCCAGGACGGACCCCTGGGGACACCAACGGAGAGTGGGCGAGAGGAGGAGGTGGTGCAAGAGTGAGAGACACTGAACGTCCGATCAGTGAGGTACGAGGAGATCCAGGAAAGGGCCGAGTCCGTGATGCCGAGGGAGGAGAGGAAGTGTAGGAGTGAGTGGTCGACAGTGTCAAAGGCGGAGGACAGGTCTAAGAGGAGAAGCACAGAGTAGTGGCGTGAGGCTTTGGCAGTTGCTAGGTCGTTGGTGACTTTGGTTAGGGTGGTTTCGGTAGAGTGGTTGGGTCGTAAGCCTGGTTGGATTGGGTCAAGGAGAGAGTTGGAGGAGAGGTGGGACGACAGTTGCAGATCGACATGCTGCTCCAGGAGTTTGGAAGCAAAAGGAAGCAGTGAGATGGGATGATAGTTGGACAGTGAGGAGGAGTCAAGAGATGATTTCTTAAGGATGGGTGTATTGGTCGCGTGTTTAAGAGAGGAAGGGAAGATGCCAGAGGTTAATGATAGATTGAAAAGGTGGGTGAGGGCTGGGAAGATACCAGTGCTGAGGTCTGGGATGAGGTAGGATGGCAGTGGGTCAAGGTTACAGGATTTGGACACTAGAGAGTGACGGTTATCGTGACTAACCAGTGGGAAAGCAGGTTATGGAAGTGTTCACTGGGGACTGTGTCAGTGTAAGGGTGAGTGGTGGCGATTGTGGAGGTATAGAGGTGGATAGTAGGGACTGTGGGGTGAAGCTTTCTCTCATGAGGTTGATCTTAATTATGAAATGAGTGGCAAAGTCGTCTGCTGATAGGAGAGAGGGGGGAGGAGGTGCCGGGGGACGGAGGAGAGAGTTGAAGGTGTTGAATAAATATCTGGGGTTGTGAGACAGGGAGGATATGATGGTGGTGAAGTAATCCTGTTTGGCGGTAGTGAGTGCAGACTTAAATGTGTGTAGCGATTGTTTGTATGAGGTGAAGTCGTCGGTGGAGCGGCTTTTCTTCCAGCGGCGTTCAGCAATTCTGGAATCTCGCCTCAGCTGTTTTGTGGAGTCTGTGTGCCAGGGTTGTCTTTTGATGTTGCGGGTTCTGTTGTGTGTGAGAGGAGCAAGTGAGTCAAGGATGGTGGTGATTGTGTTGTTGTAGAAAGCAGCGGCTGTGTCTGGGTTGTCAAGTGAGGATATGGTGGAAAGAAGTGCAAGAGAGTCAGAGAGTGTGCAAGGGTTAAGGTTTTGTAGGTTCCTGCGGGGGTGTACTAGATGGGAGACAGGAGGAGCAGGTGGAGTGGAGATGGTGGAGAAGGTAAGCAGGTTGTGGTCAGATATGGGGTGAGGGGAGTTTGAGATGTCAGATAGGGGGCAGAGGCGGGTGAAGATGAGGTCCAGTGTATGTCCGTCTGTGTGAGGCCAAAGGAAGAGCAGAGTGAGAGGAGTTTGTTGGCAGCAGAGAGGTGTGCATCAATTGGGATGTTAAAGTCTCCCATGACAATAGTGGGGATGTCAATGGAAAGAAAGTGGAGAAGCCAGGAAGAGAAGTGGTCAAGGAAGGTAGTGGCAAGGCCTGGGGCACGGTAGACCACAGCCACGTGCAGATTGGAGGGGGAGTAGATGCGGACAGAGTGCACCTCATCACCTACTGATCGGATCTGTATACTTACTTTGGGGGCCTATATTTCTACATTCTGAGGATACCTATGTACCTATCTACTGTGCGAGGTTGATATACTTACTTACCTACTGAAGGGCTTATATAGCTACCTAATTGGGGCCTACCTATTTACCTGTCTATAAACCTATCTAATGGAAGGGCTTA
The DNA here is from genome assembly GCA_025379985.1 of Phyllomedusa bahiana. Lineage (NCBI taxonomy): Eukaryota > Metazoa > Chordata > Amphibia > Anura > Hylidae > Phyllomedusa > Phyllomedusa bahiana. Next base: position 21,400 of record JAODAL010005645.1, read on the forward strand.
TCTACCTAAATGTGGCTTAAATACCTATAAACCAAATGGGGACTTTACTTACTTAATAAGAAGAGTTTTCCACTTATCTGACTAGTTTTTAGGATGTACCCTATGGAAAAGTAACATCTACCTATCTGCCTGACTAAATTGAGGGGCTGCCTACTATATGGGGTGTGTTTCTACCTACTGGTGGCACAAATGGGGGCACTATAATTGGCTGGGAGCATTTTCACTGGTTGGGGTACAATTACTGTGTGGGGCACCAAAGAGGGCTTTATTACCATTTGAGGCCCTATGGATGGGGAGTTTGTACAGAGGTGGGGATTGATAGGGAAGTACTGGAAAAGAGAGGCTTCTAAGATGTTTGTGTGGTCATTTCTGCAGGGACGAGTTGCAGCCGGGAAAAATCGTCACGGCGATCTGGGCCAGATGGAAAATAAAAGGGAGCGAGAACAACTTCCATCAGAGAAGATGTCACCTGTGAGTCCCTGAATTTCAGTCATTATTTTGCTTATGTGTTGGATCAGTGCTGCATTCACGGTGATGACCTGACCATGGTGATCTGTGATTACCAGAGATCTGACTACTCTGTGGTCACTACATGACGGTATTGTATGTTATATCGGCACTTGTATAGTGGCAACGTAAACTTGCCCTTATCTTAAAGTGAGTGCACACCTGTCCCTGACCCTGTGATTAGAGGTTTTCACTTTTACTTTATTGTTTGTGCTTATGATGTTTTTTTTGTTTTTTTTTTATGAAGTGGCGAGGTGTGCGACTATGGGAAAATTTAGAGGTGGATATTGTATGGTGGCTGGTGGGGGGGGGGGGCCTGGACATTGTATGTGGGCAGTTAAGAGTTTTGTGCCTGGGCTGATTTTTGGTCTCAGTCCGGTCCTGCTTAGTACTATTGTCTTGCAGCGTTGGGGTCCTGGGTTCAAATCCCACCATGGACAACATATTCAAGGATTTTGTATGTTCTTCCTGTGACTATGTAGGTTCCCCCACACTCCAAAAACATACAGACAAGTTAATCTGGAATTTAATCTAAGCCCCCATGGGGAAAGGGACCAATGTGAGTGATGACCATCTATGTACAGCGCTGTGAAATGTAAAAGCTTTATAGAAATGAATACAAGAAATACCGATATTTCATATGGATAAACTATGAATAACTAATCCACATTTCTATCAAAGGGGTTGTGTGAAAAACACAAAAAAAATAAGAACATATAGTGGAGAAATAGTAAAGACAAGCAGTAAATCTATCTATTTCTCTATCTAACCATTATATGTCATATCAATCTATCCATCGATCTCATATTGATCTATCTAATGCATATATACAGTTGAAACCAGAAGTTTCCATCCACTATATAAAAAGCCCCATCTGCAGATTTCTCCCTCCCTCTATATAAAGCCCCATCTGCAGGTTTTTCTCGCTCTCTGACATGAAATCAGAATAAATCTTCCCTGTTTTAGGTCAATTAGGAACCAAAATTATTTATATTTGTGAAATGCAGAATAATGAGAGGGATAATTTTTAAGGCATTTTTATTACTTTCTGTAAAGTAAAAAGTTCCCATACACTGGGATTACTCTGTCTTTACACAATTTGGGACCGCCCATATGATGAGGTCATGTCCTTAGAAGCTTCTGATAGGTTTATTGGCAACATCTATGGTTAATTAGAGACACAGCTGTGGATGTATTTTTATAGCACACCAGAAACCCACTGCTTCTGTGTGTAACATCATGGGGAAGTCTAAAGAAATCAGCCAAGATATCAGAAAGAGAATTGTGGACTTGCACATGTCTGGATCATCTTTGGGTACAATTTCCAATTACTCGTTAATCTGTACAAACAATTATACACAAGTACAAACAAGATGGGAATGTCCAGCCACCATACTGCTCAGGAAGGATACGGGTTCTCTGTCTCAGAGATGAACGTATGTTTTGGTCCGACATGTGCATATCAACATAAGAACAAAAGCATAAATACTTGTGAAGATGCTGGTAAGTTTGTGTCATTATCTACAGTGAAATAAGTATTGTATCAACATGGGCTGAAAGGCCGCTCTGCCAAGAAGAAGCCATTACTCCAAAAGAAACATAGAAAAGCCTGATTACTGTTTGCAAATGCACAGGAACAAATACCTACAATTTTGGAGACATGTCCTGTTGTCTGCAGAAACTGAAATTTAACTGTTTGGCTGCAATGACCATCGTTGCTTTTGGTGGAAAAAGAGAGAAGCTTGGAAGCTTAAGAACACCATCCCAACTGTGAAACACGAGGGTGGAAGCATCATGTTGTGGGGTTGTTTTGCTGCAGGAGGGACTGGTGCACTTCACAAAATAGATGACATCATGAGGAAAGAAGATTATGTGGCAATACTGAAGCAACATCTCAAGACATCAGCCCGGAAGTTAAAGTTTGGGCAGAAATGGATCGTTCAAAATGCATAATGACAAAGTGGTTTAAGGAGAACCAAGTCAATGTTTTGGAGTGGCCATCACAAAGCTCAATCCTATTGAAAATGTATGGGCAAAGCTGAAAAGGCCGGTGCGAGCAAGGTGACCTACAAACATGGCTCAGTTACACCAGTTCTGTCAGAAGGAATGGGCCAAAATTCCTACCAACTATTGTGAAAAGCTTGTGAAAGGATCCAGAACGTTTGACCCAAGTCAGACAGTTTAAGGGCAAAGCCACCAAATACTAATGAAATGGAGGAAACTTCTTCTGACTTTACAGAAAGTAATAAAAATCCCTAAAAAAATTGTCTCTCTCATTATTCTGCATTTGGCAAAAATAAAAAATTTTGTTTCCTAATTGACCTAAAACAGGGAAGGTTTATTTTTATTTCATGTCAGAGAGAGAGAAAAACCTGCATGTGTGTCTTTTTATATATTGGATGAAAACTTCTGGATTCAACTGTATATGCACACTTTTATATGAAACAGTCTCCTTTCTACACTGCAGGGCTGTCCCTCGCACCACAAGTCTGTCAGGCTGACTCAGCACAGCCCACATGCTCAGTTATGTCAGTCAGCCTAACCAGGAAGTAACTCAGAGTCTGTCCATTTCCTTCTTCTATTATCATTATTCCCTAAAAAGAATGAGCAGACTTTTCTAATTAAAGGTATTTGGGCAAATTTTCCTTATGACATGTATTTTATACATTTATTTTTCTTAATTTTGCAGAGAACCCCTTTAAGAATGGTGGTCCTCCTTCTCATCATAGGTATAACTTCCAAAGATGGGATCTGCACCTACCAGACATTTATGGCATATCCTGAATGGAATACTCCTTTAAAAGAGTCCAGCCTGGGAGCATGCTGGAAATGTGCATTGCCAGAGCTCAGAAGTTAGTGGATTTTAAGTGCCAGGCTCACTACAAAATCCAAGTTTCTGTTTTTTTAGAACACAGGGCCAAGGCTTAGTCTACAGGCGAGATGAGCCGCTGCTGGAATGATGCATGGTATGTTTTATCGTTCTGTAATGTCTAAATATAAAATTCTTTTAGCCGATATATCAATGCGCAGTATTCTGGACATCTCCCCATAAAACTTTTATGTCATTAATCTGTGTATGTTTATAGTTCCTGCAGAAAGTGCGTAATACTAAGAAAGAAATCTCAATACTGAGACGTGTGTACAGATGCCGAAAACCAGAGAAATCTGGAGAAGGAAATAACATGAGTTATCGTATAAAAGCCGTGTCTCAGCGGGAAGCGTCACAGATGTACAGATGTAAGAAGTGTTACTTTGAAATTTATTGGGTTGTGATAAGTTATTTATTATTATTATTATTATTATTATTATTATTATATTATTATTATTATTATTATTATTTATTTTAAAGCGCCATTGATTCCAGGGCGCTGTACATTCGAGGGGGTTACATATATAACATACCGTGTTTCCCCGATAGTAAGACACCCCTGATAGTAAGACGTAGCGGTGTCTTAGGGAGGTCGCCTAATGTAAGACGTACCCCGAAAGTAAGACGTAGCGGCTGTCCGGAGCTCTCGGCACAGGCAGCGTGTGTCATCACGCTGCGTGCGCGGCCTGATGACGTCACTGCCTGTGCCGGGAAGAGCGCGCGGGAGGCCGGAGCAGCGAGGAGGCGGCGCGGCGCGGGAGACGGAGCAGCGGGGAGCCAGGTAAGTGTTTTTCTGCCTACAGCTGGCCCTATACCTGCCTACAGCTGGCCCTATACCTGCCTACAGCTGGCCCTATACCTGTCTACAGCTGGCCCTATACCTGTCTACAGCTGGCCCTATACCTGCCTACAGCTGGCCCTATACCTGCCTACAGCTGGCCCTATACCTGCCTACAGCAGGCCCTATACCTGCTACAGCTGGCCCTATACCTGTCTACAGCTGGCCCTATACCTGCCTACAGCTGGCCCTATACCTGTCTACAGCTGGCCCTATACCTGCCTACAGCTGGCCCTATACCTGCCTACAGCTGGCCCTATACCTGTCTACAGCTGGCCCTATACCTGCCTACAGCTGGCCCTATACCTGCCTACAGCTGGCCCTATACCTGCCCTATATAAGACATACCCCGAAAGTAAGACATAGTGGGACTTTTGGGGGTAAAAAGAATGTAAGACGCTGTCTTACTTTCGGGGAAACACGGTATGTCAACGAGTACAATGATAAATGATGAATGACAATTGGCACGACAGTGGGAGAGAGGACCCTGCCCGCGAGGGCTTACAATCTCCACGGGGGCGGGGGGAAGACCGGAGGTGAGGGGCAGACATGTTTGTGGGGTAGTACTATGGCAGCAGGGTTATTGCAGGTTAAAAGCAATCCTGAAGAAATGGGTTTTCAGTTGCTTTTGAAGCTGGTGAAGGTGGAGGAGAGTCTGAGATGTTGGGGCAGTGAGTTCCAGAAAGTAGGGGAAGCACGGGAGAAGTCTTGGAGACGGTTGTGTGAGGAGCTGACACGGGAAGAGCAGACAAGAAGGTCCTGTGAGGAGCGGAGATTGCGTGAGGGGAGATATCTGGAGATTAGGGCAGAGATATATGGAGGGGAGAGGTTATGGAGAGCCTTGTAGGTCATGGTTAACTACAATGCTGTAAATCATGTTATCGCCATGTGCCAGTCTGGCTGCATCTCTATAACATCTCTATTATTAGTATTGTCGTATGGATTCCGGTGGAAGTCAAATTCAACTCAAATCTGAGAGCTTCAGTTGAGGTCATTCCAAAATCAATTTTTGGTAAAAAATCACTAAAATAAGCCTAAATTAGGGCTATAGTTGTTTACAGGGGTTTAGAGAATAGTTTACAGTCCAGCACCACAATGCTCCTGGTTTGGCCGAACTCCGGAACCAATGTTCCATTCAACGTCTGTCATGATGGTGCCTGACAGATCCCCAGCTTTGAGCTCTGGTCGCCGGCCACGGTGGTAGGAACAAAAACTGAGATCTTGGCCATAGTTCATCTTAGTTGTTTTCACCAGTGCGAACACTATCTTAATTGTCACGATGGTCAGTGGAGAGGATAATGGATCCACTGGTCACCTGCTATGACTAAGGACGTTGCATCGTCCGAAACGCGTTAGCCTTACACCGGTTGAGCCATGGAATACTACGGAGGTGTTGGTTTTATGTGCAACCAATAAAAGTTATCAAGTTTTATTGCAACTATTGGATTTGCTGGATTCCCTTTCACTTGTGGATCCACTGGTCACCGCAGGGAGTTGGTGTAACCTACGCCGAGGAGCGGAGTTTAAGGGGTACCATGTCTTCACCGGCACCCACCGCAAAGCGGGAAGGACAGCTGCAGGGTAACCCCAGGTCGCTACCCTCGACGCTGGCCTCGACGCAGGCCCTAGCAGTGACATCCGAAGTAGTAGGCACGGAACAGGACAGGACATAGAGAGGCACCACAGGAGGATTGCCAGGCACGGCTGGAACGAAGTCAGCAGAAGAAGGTCTAGCAGATAGCACCGAATGCAGATATTGGCAGAGGATGCTGAAGATGTATGCACAAATGAACACACGGAAAGGACACCAACAACTGGGCACGGAGAGCAGGAAATGGCATCCTTAAAAAGCTCCTGCAAGAATGGGATTGGAGGAACACAATTACCTGTTGCGCGCTGGCCCTTTAAATCTAGGGAACTGAGGTGCACGTGCCCCTAGTGGGGAGAAAGATGCAGAGGAGCGCACCTGCTGAGGAGGAAGCAGGTCGGGAGTAGGTGAGCATGGGACAGGCAGGAGCAGGTGACCAAACAGCAGCCCTGGGCGCAGCGTGGGAATGACCAGCAGCCGGATAACGGGCATGCCTGCGGCCTGGGCATCGGACCGCAGCACGAGCCGTTACAATAATCTGCTCTGTGCAACTCTGCCTGTTAATTGGCAAACGCCTGAAGTCAGTGTCCTCCAGCACTCGGCTAGTTAACCTATTATCTTGCAAGTCTCTTTGATTAACAGCCTTGTATTCCAACCCAGTCTTTTGTTTCTTCCACGTATCACCTCTGTTCCTTGTTCTCTGGTCTGTTATAAAAGGGTTCCTGTGCCATTTCCCCTTGCCTGCTATACTGGTTACCTCTTGAGCCTGTAAGCTAGCCTGTTTCTGTTCTGGCTTACATGTTACCTGACCTTGGCTATACTTACCGACTATTCGTCTGCTTGGTGACTCTGTACTGCTTCTACCGACTGTTGCTGACCTGGCTAGTTTGACCTTACGTTATTGAGTTTACTGTTTGTTTGGTCTGCATCATGTGTACTCATCTACTTAGTGTATCTTGCAGTCTTCGGTTGGGGCCGACAATTTATGGAGTTGGGCACCCCCAAAAGGCAGGGACAGTGGGTTAGGAACAGCGTCAGGGCCTCACTCTGTCTGTGTCTACTCATATGCCTTGACCGGATCTTTACAACGTCACTTTCTGTTACTTCACTATAGGCACAAAGTTTATGGAAACTTGAAGTGACAACGTCTAGCATCACTTTTGGTTGCACAACATTAGGCCTATATATAGTTATACAGATTGTAAGACTGAAAAAAGACAGACATCCATCCAATGTGGTCAGCAAGGTGTGGTTCAGCAAGCTGTTGTCCAGCAAGGTGTTGTCCAGCAAGCTGTTGTCCAGCAAGGTGTTGTCCAGCAAGCTGTTGTCCAGCAAGCTGTTGTCCAGCAAGGTGTGGTCCAGCAAGGTGTGGTCCAGGAAGGTGTGGTCCAGCAAGGTGTGGTCCAGCAAGGTGTGGTCCAGGAAGGTGTTGTCCAGCAAGGTGTGGTCCAGGAAGGTGTGGTCCAGCAAGGTGTGGTCCAGCAAGGTGTGGTCCAGGAAGGTGTGGTCCAGCAAGGTGTGGTCCAGCAAGGTGTGGTCCAGGAAGGTGTTGTCCAGCAAGGTGTGGTCCAGGAAGGTGTGGTCCAGCAAGGTGTGGTCCAGGAAGGTGTTGTCCAGCAAGGTGTGGTCCAGCAAGGTGTGGTCCAGAAAGTTGTAGTCCAGCAAGGTGTGGTCCAGCAAGGTGTGGTCCAGCAAGTTGTAGTCCAGCAAGGTGTGGTCCAGCAAGGTGTGGTCCAGCTAGGTGTGGTCCAGCAAGTTGTGGTCCAGGAAGGTGTTGTCCAGCAAGGTGTGGTCCAGCAAGGTGTGGTCCAGAAAGTTGTAGTCCAGCAAGGTGTGGTCCAGCAAGGTGTGGTCCAGGAAGGTGTGGTCCAGCTAGGTGTGGTCCAGGAGGTGTGGTCCAGCAAGGTGTGGTCCAGCAAGGTGTGGTCCAGGAAGGTGTGGTCCAGCAAGGTGTGGTCCAGGAAGGTGTGGTCCAGCAAGGTGTGGTCCAGGAAGGTGTGGTCCAGCTAGGTGTGGTCCAGCAAGGTGTGGTCCAGCAAGGTGTGGTCCAGCAAGTTGTAGTCCAGCAAGGTGTGGTCCAGCAAGGTGTGGTCCAGGAAGGTGTGGTCCAGCAAGGTGTGGTCCAGCAAGGTGTGGTCCAGGAAGGTGTGGTCCAGCAAGGTGTGGTCAAGGAAGGTGTGTTCCAGCAAGGTGTTGTCCAGCATTCCAAGTGATCAGAATGAAGGTAAGTGTAAGTTAAAAAACAAACGTTTATTGTATCAAGATTATAAATTCTTCCTGGACAAGTGTGAATCCAGGCTAAAAAAAACTATGCGTATCAGACGATGTGTCCTTAGTTGTGATACAACTAAGGACACATGTTCTAGAGTGCATAGGTTTTAGCAGCCTGGATTCGAGCTTGTCCACTGTATATTTTTAATTTTGATACAATACATGTTCGATTTTTGACTGATACATACCTTCATTGTCATCGTTTGGCATGCTGGACCACACCTTGTGCTGAATTCCTGGATTACTTACATACTCCCTTGTCCTCGGGCTCAGTCTGGGCACCCGACACGGATTATTAATGGACTTTATCTTTCTACTACAAGCGGCGTGCTGTTCAACAATCCGTTTTTGATTAGCTATTGTCCTATATTGTTGACCCAGTGGAAGGCAAATTGACTTAATTGTAGGAGAAAAATTCCTTCCCGACTCCAATCTGACGATAGGAATAAATCTCTGGATCAACGACCTTTCTCCAGAATCCCGGTCACTATAACTTGTTATATTATTACATCTAGAAATGTATCCAGACCCTTCTCCAGAATCCCGGTCACTATAACTTGTTATGTTATTACATCTAGAAATGTATCCAGACCTTCTCCAGAATCCCGGTCACTAAAACTTGTTATGTTATTACATCTAGAATGTATCCAGACCTTCTCCAGAATCCCGGTCACTATAACTTGTTATTTTATTACATCTAGAAATGTATCCAGATCCTTCTCCAAAATCCCGGTCACTATAACTTGTTGTATTATTACATCTAGTAATGTCTCCAGACCCTTATCCAGAATCCTGGTCACTATAACTTGTTAAATTGTTACATCTAGAAATGTATCCAGACCCTTCTCCAGAATCCTGGTCACTATAACTTGTTATATTATTACATCTAGAAATGTATCCAGACACTTCTCCAGATTCCTGGTCAATATACTTGTTCTATTATTACATCTAGAAATGTATCCAGACCCTTCTCCGGGAATCCCTGGTCACTATAACTTGTTATACTATTACAACTAGAAATGTATCCAGACCCTTCTCCAGAATCCCGGTCACTAAAACTTGATATATTATTACAACTAGAAATGTATCCAGACCCTTCTCCAGAATCCCGGTCACTATAACCTCTGATATAATTACATCTAGAAATGTATCCAGACCCTTCACCAGAATCCCGGTCACTATAACTTGTTATATAATTACATCTAGAAATGTATCCAGACCTTCTCCAGAATCCTGGTCACTATAACTTGTTATATTATTACACCTAGAAATGTATCCAGACCTTCTCCAGAATCCCGCTCACTATAACGTGTTCTATTATTACATCTAGAAATGTATCCAGACCCTTCTCCAGAATCCTGGTCACTATAACTTGTTATATTATTACAGCTAGAAATGTATCCAGACCCTTCTCCAGAATCCTGGTCACTATAACTTGTTCTATTATTACATCTAGAAATGTATCCAGACGGTTCTCCAGAATCTCGGTCACTATAACTTGTTCTATTATTACATCTAGAAATGTATCCAGACCCTTCTCCAGAATCCCGGTCACTATAACTTGTTCTATTATTACATCTAGAAATGTATCCAGACCCTTCTCCAGAATCCCGGTCACTATAACTTGTTATATTATTAAATATGGAAATGTATCCAGACCCTTCTACAGAATCCGGTCACTATAACTGGTTATATTATTAAATATAGAAATGCATCCAGACCCTTATCCAGAAACCAGGTCACTATCACTTTTTTATTATTACATCTAGAAATGTATCAGACCCTTCTCCAGAATCCTGGTACATAATTGTTATTTTATTACATTAGAATCTTCCGACCCTTCTCAGAATCCGGTCACTATAACTGGTTATATTGTTACACAAGAAGTATCCGACCTTCTCCAGAATCCTGGTCACTATAACTTGTTATTATTATTACATCTAGAAATGTATCCAGACCTTTCTCTGGAATCCCGGTCACTATAACTTGTTATATTATTACATCTAGAAATGTATCCAGACCCTTCTCCAGAATCCTGGTCACTATAACTTGTTATATTATTACATCTAGAAATGTATCCAGACACTTCTCCGGGAATTCCCGTCACTATAAACTTGTTATATTGTTACATCTAGAAATGTTTCCAGACCCTTCTCCAGAATCCCTGGTCACTATTAACTTGTTATTATTATTACATCTAGAAATGTATCCAGACCCTTCTCCAGAATCCGGTCACTATAACTTGTTATATTATTACATCTAGAAATGTATCCAGACCCTTCTCCAGAATCCCGGTCACTATAACTTGTTATTATTATTACATCTAGAAATGTATCCAGACCCTTCTCCAGAATCCCGTCACTATAATTGGTTATTTTATTACATCTAGAAATGTATCCAGACCCTTCTCCAGAATCCCAGTCACTATAATTTGTTATATTATTACATCTAGAAATGTATCCAGACCCTTCTCCAGAATCCCGGTCACTATAACTTGTTATATTATTACATCTAGAAATGTATCCAGACCCTTCTCCAGAATCCCAGGTCACTATAATTGTTCTATTATTACATCTAGAAATTTTATCCAGACCCTTCTCCAGAATCCCGGTCACTATAACTGGTTATATTATTACATCTAGAACGGTATCCAGCCCCTTCGCCAGAATCCCGGTTACTATAAACTGGTTATATTATTTACATCTAGAAATGTATCCAGACCCTTCTCCAGAATCCCAGTCACTATAACTGGTTATTTTATTACATATAGAAATGTATCCAAACCCTTCTCCAGAATCCCGGTCACTATCACTTTTTCTATTATTACATCTAGAAATGTATCCAGACCCTTCTCCAGAATCCCGGTCACTATAATTTGTTATATTATTACATCTAGAAATGTTTCTAGACCCTTCTCCAGAATCCCGATCACTATAACTGGTTATATTGTTACAAAAAGAAATGTATCCAGAGCCTTCTCCAGAATACAGTTCACTATAATTTGTTATATTATTACATCTAGAAATGTTTCCAGACCCTTCTCCAGAATCCCGGTCACTATAACTTGTTATTATTATTACATCTAGAAATGTATCCAGACCCTTCTCCAGAATCCCAGTCACTATAACTTGTTCTATTATTACATCTAGAAATGTAACCAGACCCTTCTCAGAATCCTGGTCACTATAACTTGTTCTTTTTATTACATCTAGAAATGTATCCAGACCCTTCTCCAGAATCCCGGTGACTATAACTTGTTCTATTATTACATCTAGAAATGTATCCAGACCCTTCTCCAGAATCCCGGTCACTATAACTGGTTATATTGTTACAACAAGAAATGTATCCAGACCCTTCTCCAGAATCCTGGTCACTATAACTTGTTATTTTTATTACATCTAGAAATGTATCCAGACCTTTCTCCAGAATCCCGGTCAGTTTTATCCAATGTTTAATAACTGGACTCTCAGTAATTCTGGGCGGCATGTATGAACGGGGTTTCACCAGAAGTCTGGCTTATTTTAAGCCCGGCATCAGACACAGTCCCGTTCGCATTATTGTAATGCCGCCCGTAAGTACGTATCAGTGCCTAATTTGTAATGCGCCTGATTTTGGGGGGTGTGCGGGAGGTGGGGTGCACTAGAACCCTGTGACGCTATAGATCTATAGCTTGGTTGCAGCAATTATAGGCACATTACTGCTAGAACAGGTAAAACACTTTCAAAGTGGTTTACCTGAGCCAGAAATGTTGTACAAGTGCTAGAATGCGCCTGATTTATGACCCTCTGTAGAGCAGGTTCATAAACCAGGCGCATTCTATACTAATATTATGTGCATGAAATTTGCTGTTTAAAAGGGTTTTGTCACAATCACATTTCATACCTCCTGCATCCAGCTCTTCAGCTCTGTGTGCTCAGAAGGGGGCGTGTATGATTTGTTTGAATTGCATATCATGTGACCCAGCAGGATGACATCACCAGGCCTTTCCTCTCTCTAGTCAAAGAAAGTTCTGTTTATGTATACAATTGTAAGTAGCTACAATGTAGCTCAGAGGTAACATTTTTGCTTTACAGCACAAGGGTCCTTCATTCAAATCCCTACAGGAACTTAACCTGTGGATTCTTTTTTTCCTCTTTGAGGTTTCTTGAGGTTTCTTTTCTTTTATGTGCACTGTTTGACTTATTACTAACTAGCCAAAGGACGGGAGTAGAATGACAGCACCTGGGGTTGAACACTCAGTAGCTGCCTGAGAGGAGAGGTGATGTCTGAGCATGTGCGACCAGGAGTGAGAGCTCTCAGCCCTGGTCGTATCCCCGTGGAGACGAGCTGTAAACAATGGATCACTAAAGGAGCAGCTAAAACAGAAACGGTGAAGAATTTTTAATAATGATGAATGGTGAAAATGTTTATTATTTAATTCTCAAACTTCCCACGTCAATTTCACTTCATGGCAAAACCCCTTTAAGCCAAAATTCATACATGTTGCCCCATGTGTCTCCTCTCACAAAAGAAACAGCTCTGTGTCCAGCCCAGGAGATCAGGTGACCGAAGGGCCGTATCTTTTTCAAAGCAGCCTATGAAGTCATATGATTTCGGTTCTGCCTCACAGGGCTTTCAGCATGAGGAAGGAAACAAGGGGTAAGTACTGACACTGATGTTGGAAGAGAAGAAGCTAGACAAATCACAGCAAAGGATCCTGGGGTTTGTAGTTTTATAGGATAAAGAGAAACAGCTTTCAAACAGGAAATGCTGCTGCTCGGCTGCAGAGAAGAGAGGCTCCATACAGCATAGGAAAAGCGCAAATTACACAGAAAACATCCTAGGTAGAAAAATGAAGACTCAGACAAGTCATTTGAGTTTTTATTGATTTATTTTGGTTTTCTGAGCAAAGGATGAGCGGTTTATGAGATATCAAGGGGGTAAGAGATGGCAGAGTTCAGAATATACAGACTCCACCACATAATGGATTCCTCTTACCTGTAGAAGCTTGCTATGGCTTTCATAGTCTTCTCTGAAGAGATACATATTTTCTCGAATGTCAAATCTTGCAACATTGTTTGATACAAGAGAAAAACTAATGTTCTCTGTACGTCTTCTAGTGCATCAAGGGCAGTGCACAGAGTCTTAAGGCTTCTTTTCTTTCTTTAACTAAAATGAACTATCCAAGGTCTCCAAAAAAAAAAAGTCTGCTCCTCACCCATCACTCTGCATCACCTCCTGACTATTATACTCTGGTTGCAGGAGGCTATTTGTGTCAAAAACACATTTCAATAGAAGCATTTCAGCCTTGGCTCTGTGTATTACGGGCACAGTGAGAGGTACATATTTCTGGGCCACCTTTTCATCCGAGGCGTTTTGTTAGTGAAGAAGTTTTCTTGTACCGTCTCGCTCTATGTTCCATCTGAATAATCAATAGATCTCAAGATAAAAATAAGCTTGAATTACTCAAAAAGATTTACAGCGGGAAAAGAGCCCGCGACTAAATAACGGGAAAGTCGAAATCTGAAGTTTTTAGTCAATGATGCTGTAATTTTACTGTAGGATAAAGAGAAATATAGCTCATCATTCTTGTCCTAGCGCTCTCTCATGATCTCTCCTCCTCTAGCACCCTTTCATGGTATGTCTCATCCTCTGGCTAGCACTCTCTCATGATGTCTCCTCCTCCAGCACCCTTTCATGGTATGTCTCATCCTCTGGTTAGCACTCTCTCATGATGTCTCCTCCTCCAGCACCCTTTCATGGTATGTCTCATCCTCTGGTTAGCGCTCTCTCATGATGTCTCCTCCTCTAGTACCCTTTCATGGTGTGTCTCATCCTCTGGTTAGCGCTCTCTCATGATGTCTCCTCCTCTAGTACCTTTCATGGTATGTCTCATCCTCTGGTTAGCGCTCTCTCATGATGTCTCCTCCTCTAGTACCCTTTAATGGTTTGTCTCATCCTCTGGCTAGCAATCTCTCATGATGTCTCCTCCTCTAGTACCCTTTCATGGTATGTCTCATCCTCTGGCTATCACTCTCTCATGATGTCTCCTCCTCTAGTACCCTTTCATGGTGTGTCTCATCCTCTGGCTAGCGCTCTCTCATAATGTCTCCTCCTCTAATACCCTTTCATGGTATGTCTCATCCTCTGGCTAGCACTCTCTCATGATGTCTCCTCCTCTAGTACCCTTTCATGGTGTGTCTCATCCTCTGGCTAGCACTCTCTCATGATGTCTCCTCCTCCAGCACCCTTTCATGGTATGTCTCATCCTCTGGCTAGCACTCTCTCATGATGTCTCCTCCTCTATTACCCTTTCATGGTATGTCTCATCCTCTGGCTAGCACTCTCTCATGATGTCTCCTCCTCCAGCACCCTTTCATTGTATGTCTCATCCTCTGGCTAGCGCTCTCTCATGATGTCTCTTCCTATTTTACCCTTTCATGGTATGTCTCATCCTCTGGCTAGCACTCTCTCATGATGTCTCCTCCTCCAGCACCCTTTCATGGTATGTCTCATCCTCTGGCTAGCAATCTCTCAGGATGTCTCCACCTCACGCACCGTTTCATTGTATGTCTCATCCTTTGGCTAGCGCTCTCTCATGATCTCTCCTCCTCTAGCACCCTTTCATGGTATGTATCATCCTCTGGATAGCACTCTCACAAGATGACTCCTCATCCAGAACACTTTCATGGTATGTCTCATCCTATGGGTAGCACTCGTCATGATCTCCTCCTCCAGCACCCTTTCATGGTATGTCTCATCCTCTGGCTAGCACTCTCTCATGATGTCTCCTCCTCCAGCACCTTTTCATTGTATGTCTCATCCTTTGGCTAGCGCTCTTTCATGATGTCTCCTCCTCTAGTACCCTTTCATTGTATGTCTCATCCTCTGGCTAGCGCTCTCTCATAATGTCTCCTCCTCTAATACTCTTTCATGGTATGTCTCATCCTTTGGCTAGCACTCTCTCATGATGTCTCCTCCTCCAGCACCCTTTCATGGTATGTCTCATCCTCTGGCTAGCATTCTCTCTCTCTCTCTCTCTCTCTCTCTCATTCCCTAATTTGCACTTTCACATGATTATTATTATTATTATTATTATTATTACACAATGATACTTCTCATTCTCTTGCAAGCTCTCTTTCTTTCTCATGTGTCTCATTCTCTCACTAGCAATATTTATGAACGCTCATTACTAGTGTTGAGCAAACTGTTGTGGAAAAGTTAAGTTCTAGTAGAATTTCTCAAATTTTTAGAACTTGAACCTAACTGAACATTTTACTGTTCATTTGAGTAAAGTTCTAGTTCGACACGCCATTGGCTGCTAAAATCACATGACCATGTTATATATATTTCACTGTATTACCTTGTGAACGCCATTTTCAGCTCACTCTCTGTACTGTACAGACTGCTCTTAGTTAGATAGCATTTTCCTCTCCATAGACAGCAATAGTTAGGGAGTTTGGTATTGCCGGCTGCATCTTTCCCACACCCAGAAGCTGTTATTTGGCGACATTTGCAGGCTCACATAACGCCTAACTCTCATATACATGGATATATATTATACAGAGTGCTTGGATTTGCTAAATTATACTCAGTGCCCAAAAGTTCTGTTTTTGCAGTCTTGGGAGTTCAGTAATCGTATAACACACCGTCTCCAAATCTCCTATGTGTCAAAGGGGCTTTTGGGCCCCTCAGGATGCAAGGCCCCATAGCAGCTGCTACCGCTGCACCTCCGATAGCTGCGCCCCTGCTTGCAAGCTGTCCTCATCTTGTCAGTTCGCCATTGAAAGGAATGAAGTATTTTAGCCTGTGAATTTTGTTTCTGTCCCTCTTAGAGCCAAATGTTCTTCACTAAGTTGTTCCCTGTATCCAGTTTACTGTTCTGGATGGCAATTCCAGCTTCTCCTCACCTGTGTAGGTATAAACATTAACCAAAACATCTTCTCCCATTGACTTTAATGGGGTTCAAAGTTCAAGTTTGAATAGAACTTTAACCGAACTCACAAAAGTTCCAGGTTCTAATAGAAATAGAACTTTTTACTGTTCGCTCAACACTAGTCATTTCCTCACAAGCACAATCCCTAAGATTATTTTAGTAGCACTCTCATTCTCTTGCTAGCTCTGTCATGACCGTTTTCATTTTCTCACAAGCAGTCCTAAGAATCCCTGTAATTCTCTTTGTAGCACTCTAATTCTCTCACTAGTTCTCTCAAGATGTGTCTCATTATCTCACTAGCACTCTTTATGAACACTCATTATCTCACACTCTCTAATGATCCCTAAGATTATTTTAGTAGCACTCATTCTCTTGCTGGCTCTCTCATGACCTGTTTCATTTTTTGACTAGCACTCTCTAATGATCCTTCTAATTCTCATAGTATTTATATTCTCACTAATACTCTTAATGAACTCTAATTTTCTCACCAGCACTCTCTAATATTCACATAATTCTCTTCATAGCAATCTAATTATCTCGCTAGCTCTCTCACGATCTGTTTCATTTCCTCACTAGCACTCTCTCAAGAATTCTCTTTCTCTCACTAGCACTGTTTATGAAGTCTAATTTTCTCTCCAGCACTCTAAAAATCCCTCTACTTTTTCAGTAGCATTCTAATTCTCTTACTAGCTTTCTCATGATCTGTTTCATTTTCGCACAAGCACTCTCGAATGATCCCTCACAGGGCCGGGACAACAGCGCCCTCCCCATGAAAACAATTAAATCCTGGCCCTAATGCACTTTGTCTGCGCCCTCCACATTTGGGTGCAATTGGAAACAAAACACAATTCTGATACAACAGTGGAGTTATAGGGGTCTATTAGGATGTATCTATATAAAATAATATATTGTGTATGAAAAATTTCATACAAATAGCTATAAAAACAATTTTCTATATATGAATAATGCCACCACACCATGACCACATATCACCACCACATAGTGACTGAATAATACTTCCACATCATGGCCACCTATCATCACTACATAGTGACTGAATAATACCTCAATATCATGGCCGCATATCACCACCACATAGTGACTGAATAATACCTCAACATCATAACCACATATCACCACAACATAGGGACTGAATAATACCACCACACTATGACCACATATCACCACCACATAATTACTGAATAATACCACCACACCATATCCTCATATCAACATCACATAGTGACTGAATAATATTACAACACAATGATCACATATCACCACCACATAGTGACTGAATAATACCTCCACATCATTAACACATATCACAACCACATAGTGATTGAATAATACAACCACATAATGACTTAATAATACCACCACACTATGATCCCATATCACCACCACATAGTGACTGAATAATATCATAACACCATGACCACACATCATCACCACATAGTGATTGAATAATACAGATGTAACAAAGATTAACTTGTCAGATAATTCACCATAATATTGTGGCACATAATGTTATCTCATGGTTTTTTAATAGCATTTGTTTGCAGATCAGCACTGATAACACAGAAAGCTGCAATATCATGATCAAGATAAACTCTGCTACACCTGTACCACAATACTGTTCCTGAATATAAACAATTATACTGTTACCACTATAATCAATATTCCAGCCATAATGTCACCATATAAGAGTATATACCAGTTGTACTCAGGCTTTGCTGACAGATAAGTAACTTACAGGAAATATCTTCTATGCCTGGAATAATTCACTTTCCTTTCCTTCTCCATTCGGTCCAGACCTCCATGCTGACGTCTCCCGGCCACAACTGTAGAATTTGTCACACAAAAATCTTAGAATCTTCACTTTTACAGCACCTCCCTACCTATTGTCACCTCTGTATAAACTTTGCTTGAGGTGATAAGTGGAGTTGCGGGGGCTTGGGGATCATTGTTGAAGGTAAGAGAGTTATAGGGTCAAAGGTGAAGGTAAGGGGACTGTAGGGTGGTAGGTGAAGGTTGGAGGCTATGAGGAGATAGGTGGAGGTGGGGGGATATAGAGTGATAGGTTGAGGTAAGAGGGCTGTGGGGTGATAGGCGGAGTTGAGGGAGCTATGGTGTGGTAGGTTAAGGTGGGAGGCTATTGGGTGATAGGTGGAGTTGGGGGGATATGTGGTAATAGTTGAAGGTGCTGATACGGCGAGGTAAGGGGGCTATGGGGTGATATGTTGAGGTAGGGGCTTATAGAGTGATAGGAGGAGGTAGTGGGTGGTTTATGGATTGATTACTTGGGGTTGTATTTTGTGTTGGCACTAGGCCATATAACACAATAGTATGGGCAGTGGTGGGAGAGGGAGTACAAGCCACAACTTACAGGCACAATCTTCTAGGGGGAAATTGATAACCAAACCCCGCGGAATTGTGTTGTGGCCTATATCCTTAAGGATCATATTGTTCAGCCTGCACCCCAAGAAGAATAGGGGGCAGCCATGATCTTCAGAGGGTGAAGGGATGGAGTTTAGAACTGACATGTAGTGTTTATATTTTTCTACAGGTTTCCTCCTTTGGACTACACTGGATTCTTTGGACTACGTAGGAGCAGCATTGGATCCATTTCTTTAATAAAATGGTCAACACGGGCTGGTGTCAGACAGTGTTTATTAAATAAAGTTTTTTTTTTCCGTTTCTGTTTTTTCTAAATTACTTCATTCCAATGTTAGAAATGGAGGATTTTACAGATGCCTTTTGATTACTATCGCTGGGGCTAGGTGTCAGCCTGTGGTGTTTTTTGTCACCCACGGCTCACACTAACCCTGTCATTACTACCCCAGTACCCAAAGCACCAGGGGTACTGGGAAGAGCCGGGTAACCATTAGAAGTGGACCCTCTAATGTTATGGTCTGCTTCTGGGGCGGCTGCAGGCAAGTATTTTTAGAAAGGGAAGAGACCAGTATCCATGGATCTTCCCATCCTGATAGCATCAAGCTGCAGCTGCTGGTTTCACTTTGGCTGGTGATGGAAAATGGAGGGGACCCTGCATCATCTTTTTGTAACCATTAGTTTATTGAACAATCTAGAAAGTAACTATTTATTTAAATAAAAATTGACGTAGAGTCCCCCCTCTCCTCCAGGTAAGGTAAAACCCACAGCTTCAGCCTGATCAGAATGGGAAGGTCTGTGGATATAAGCCGCTTCCCATCCCAAAGATATTAGCCCACAGCAGCCCCAGAAGCAGACCATCACATTAGATGATCCTAATTCGTGTGGGTACCCTTCTTTTCCCAGTACCCGTGTTGCGTTGGGTATAGAGGTAATAGTAACAAGTGGTTAGTCTGTTACAAGAGTTGCTCGATAGAGAGAGGGAGGCAAAGTGTCTGTGTCCATATTACATGGCACCTCCCTGTGCTGATATAATATTATTATATCCAGGTTAGTATGGAGGCACACGGAGGTACAATAATACACACATGTAGGCAAGCCCAGGCTATTAATATGAAGAGTAATAGCCTCTAACAATTTAATAACAAAGCAGAATTCTATCCAGCATTTACACAGTTTTAAGCAAAACTGAGCTGCAAAAGAAAACACGGACCTCAGCCAACACCTCATCGCCTGCTCCCTCTGGTGAAATATACTGAGCAGAATTTGTGAAGATTTTGGATCCGTACACCTATTTAGCATACTGGGATCTTTGTATTAGATCAGAGATTGTAAATTCATTAAGATGGATTATAGAGCCATTGGTAACTGTAATTCTTCACACAGATGTAGCAGATCTGAATGTGTTGTTTGCCCATTGAAACATTCTAGAATGTTATCCGTTACTCTGTGACAATCGTCAGGGCTCACGCTCCTCACAGCACAAGTCAAAGTAACACGTTTGGCCGCTACATCTACACAAGTCAGAGAAACATTTTCATAGGACCCAGAGACCAAATATAACCCAGAGACACCGACCAATTCAAGATCACTTTTGTCACAGGACAGAAAGGAAGACAATGAAGTGAAGTCTACACGTGTTTACTCGGTGACACACTTTCTAGCCTACATGATATTAAAGGTCATTCTTCTATATACCGTGCAGCAGCTTCATATAACAAATGTTCTAAATACCACTGAGCACATTCATCCGTCTCCTTCCCCGGTGCCCGAGAATGTCCTTGTTTACTACATATATTGTACATACTAAAATAGAAAGAAACAATACTCAGAAAAGATAGATACATATAGAGGTAGATAGAATAAAGATAGATATAGATAATAGATAGATAGATATGAGAGAGAGAGTGAAAGAAGTGAAAGAGATAGGAAGGAGATAGGATATAGATATGAGATAGGTAGATAGATAGATAGATAGATAGATAGATAGATAGATGGATAGATAGATAGGAGATAGATAGGAGATAGATAGATGATAGATAGATAGATAGATAGATAGATAGATGGATAGATGGCTAGATAGATAGGAGATAAAGAGAAAGAAAGATAGATGGATAGATAGATAGGAGATATATGATAGATAGATAGATAGATAGATATAGAGAGATGAATAGATAGGGATAGATAGGAATAGAATAGATAGAGATAGATAGATAGATGATAATAGAAATGAGATAATATAGATATGAGGTAGATAGATAGATAGATAGAAATAGATACGAGATAAGATATAAGAAATAGATAATAGATATAGAATAGATAGATAGATAGATAGACACAGTAGATAGATAGATATATATATTGATATACAGTATATAAGGTAGATCTTTACTAGAACTCTGTCCGTTGTTCTGTGTATGAAGAGACATTTCGCCCACAGACCTAAGTACTTTTATTGCACACCATTCTCTAGAGACAACAGTGCATTAAACCACAGAAGACCAGCAGAGACTCCGTCCACTCCATCTGCAACCAGCAGCCTTTCCACAGTCACCTTAGGGATAGATTACATTGAAAATCTCTTTGTCTCTATGTGTCAGAATAGCAACAACAATAATAATAATAATAATAATCTTTATTTATATAGCGCCAACAAATTTCGCAGCACTTTACAATGTAGAGGGTATAATTACAGACAAAAGACAGACATTACACAGTGACAGCTACTTACAGGTGAGACACGCGGTGTGAGGGCCCTGCTCCCGAGAGCTTACAATCTATTCGGGTGTATGGGTGAAACATACGGTAAGAAGTGCCAAGTTTACAATGGTCCGGCCATGTTTCATAAATAGGGGGTGGTTTACATAAAAGTTGGGTGAACCTGCCTCCCTGACAGTACATCTATATACAGATAAGGGCCTGTGAGTGCCCTAGTGTTGGGAGTGACAGATAGATGTGATAGCAGGTGGGGGTTAGCAATTAGGGATCTTGGTGGGCTAGCCTGAGAAGATGTGTTCTTAGGGCCCTCTTAAAACTATGAGGGTTGTGAGTGTGCCTGATCGCCCGCGGTAGCATATTCCAGAGAACTGGTGCAGCACGTGTGAAATCTTGGAGACAGGCATTGGAGGTTCGGATGATTGAGGAATGTAATCTGATATCAGCAGCAGAGCGGAGAGAGCGGGTCGGGTGGTATACAGAGATGAGGGAGGAGATGTAGGGGGGTGCAGCACTGTGGAGAGACCGGGTAGGGTGGTAGACAGAGATGAGGGAGGAGATGAAGGGGGTGCAGCGCTGTGGAGAGCTTTATGGGTGAGAGTGATGAGTTTATACTGTATACTGTACTGAATGGGCAACCAGTGCAGTGACTGACACAGGGTAGAGGCATCAGTATAGCGGCTGAAGAGAAAGACAAGCCTGGCTGCTACATTCTGGACAGATTGGAGAGGGGAGAGTTTACAGAGTGGGAGACCGATAAGCAAGGAGTTACAGTAGTCAAGACGAGAATGAATGAGAGCGACAATGAGGGTTTGAGCTGTTTTCACAGTGAGAAAAGTACGGATTTTGGAGATGTTCTTGAGGTGCAGGTGACAGGAGCGGGTAAGGGATTGGATATGAGGGGTGAAAGACAGATCAGAATCTAGTATAACCCCCAGACAGCGGGCCTGCTGCCTAGGAGTTATGGTGATGCCACACACTGAGAGAGAAATAGAAGCTGGAGGTTGGTTAGAAGATGGGGGAAAAACAAGAAGTTCGGTTTTAGTGAGGTTTAGTTTCAGATGGAGAGAGGACATGATGTCAGAGACAGCGGACAGACAGTCACTGGTGTTTTGTAGCAGGGCAGGAGTGATGTCTGGGAAGGAAGTGTATAGTTGAGTGTCATCAGCGTAGAGATGGTACTGGAAGCCATATCTGCTGATGGTTTGTCCAATGGGGGCTGTGTAGAGTGAAAAAAGGAGAGGACCAAGAACTGATCCCTGAGGAACCCCGACAGCAAGAGGAAGAGGAGGTGGAACCAGAAAATGAGACACTGAAGGAGCGGTCAGAGAGGTAAGATGAGAACCAAGAGAGAGCGGTGTCCTGGAGGCCAATGGTGCTGAGCATGGTGAGGAGAAGGTGGTGATTAACAGTGTCAAACGCTACAGAGAGATCCAGAAGAAGCAGCAATGAGTAGTTGCCCTGTGATTTAGCTGTGTGGAGGTCATTAGAACACAACAATGTGTTCAAACCTATACCGTGTCCTACCCGTAGAAATATATAGACCAAGTGCAGTCTAATTAGGACTACGTTGCCTGTTTATTATATATATCTATCTTAGTCTATCCCTAGAATAAATCATATGTGAAGATCTGAGATTTAATTTCTTCCAGATATGGAAATCAGCTGGGTCATATCTGCAACTTTTATAAATTTTTGAAATTTGGTGTTAATAGCCGCAAAAACTTTAGCTCTACTGAGAAGATTGAGGGCTTGTCCCCACGGCACAGGTTTCCCGTCGGTTTTACAGATGTTTTTTGGATTTCAAAGCCGTCTGTAAAACGACTGTCAACCTTTTACACTGACATTAATAGAAAATCCATTCAGCAGTCCCCACTGCACGGATTTTCCGCCGGACGGTTATTTACACTCCTGGTGTTCCTGACAACTGAGAACATGTTCATTCTTCTGCCCGGTTTTTGGGCAGAACATGAACATGTGGGTGCGAATTGGGACAGGGAATCCACAAACCGCAGACAAAAGCCGTCCCCCTACGTGCAAAAACAGACCAAATACCGGTATTCGTCCTTTGCCCTGTAAACGCAGCCTTAGGAGGCCTAAAAGCCACCGATGAGTATAAACTATAATGAGGCAGCTCTATGGCAAGAACAATGAAATATTTCCACAAACAACAACAAGTCTGGACTAGTGTTGAGCGAATAGTAAAAAGTTCTATTCTAATTAGAACCTCGAACTTTTGTGAGTTCGATTCGAGGTTGTGTTTGAAATACAACTCAAACCCCATTAAAGTCAATGGGAGAAGATGTTCTGGTTAATTTTTATCCCTATACAGGTGAGGAGAAGCTGGAATTACCATCCATAACAGTAAACTGGATACAGGGAACAACTTAGTGGAGAAAATTTGGCTCTAAAGGCCTCATGCATGAACCTGTTTAGGTCTAAAACTCACTTTTTTGCCCATAGGTTACTATGGCCAAAAGAGTGAGTTTTAGACCTAAAAAGTTTCATACATGTGGCCCGAAGAGTCACAGAAAAAACTGAGAGGCTAAAATACTTCATTCCTTTCAATGGCGAACTGACAAGATGAGGACAGCTTGCAAGCAGGGGCGTAGCTAAAAGAGGTGCAGCGGTAGCAGCTGCTACAGGGCCCTGCATCCAAAAGCCCCTTTGACACATAGGAGATTTGGAGACGTTGTGTTATACAATTACTGAACCCCCCAAAACTGGAAAGACTGAACTTTTGGACACTGAGTATGATTTAGCAAATCCAAGCACTCTGTATAATATATATCCATGTATATGAGAGTTAGAGGTTATGTGAGCCTGCAAATGTCACCAAATAACAGCTTCTGGGTGTGGGAAAGATGCAGCCAGCAATACCAAACTCCCTAACTATTGCTGTCTATGGAGAGGAAAATGATATCTAACTATCTACAGTACAGAGAGTGAGCTGAAAATGGCATTCACTAGGCAATACAGTGAAATATATATAACATGATCAAGTGATTTTAGCAGCCAATGAGAGCCCTACACCTCAGTGATGACATTTTTGACACTTCTCAATGCTCTGCACTGATTATATGGTCGCCGAAAGTGCAGAAAGGTGATTGGATGGTTGCTAAAAATGTAGAAAGGTGATTGGATGGCCTCCAAAAGTGCAGAAAGGTGACTGGATGGCCACCAAAAGTGCAGAAAGGTGATTGGATGACAACCAAAAGTGCAGAAAGGCGATTGGATGGCGGCAAAAGTGCAGAAAGGTGACTGGATGGCCACCAAAAGTGCAGAAATGTGATTGGATGGCGCCAAAAGTGCAGAAAGGTGATTGGATGACCGCCAAAAGTGCAGAAAGGTGATTGGATGGCTGCCAAAAGTGCAGAAAGGCGATTGGATGGCCGCTAAGAGTGCAGAAAGGGGATTGGATGGCACCAAAAGTGCAGAAAGGTGATTGGATGGCCACTAAAAGTGCAGAAAGGTGATTGGATGGCTCCAAAAGGGCAGAAAGGTGATTGGATGGCGACAAAAGTGCAGAAAGGTGATTGGATGGAGAAAGTGCAGAAAGGTGATTGGATGGCGCCATAAGTGCAGAAAGGTGATTGGAAGGAGAAAGTGCAGAAAGGTGATTGGATGGAGCCATAAGTGCAGAAAGGTGATTGGATGGAGAAAGTGCAGAAA
This sequence comes from Phyllomedusa bahiana, assembly GCA_025379985.1. Taxonomy (NCBI): domain Eukaryota; kingdom Metazoa; phylum Chordata; class Amphibia; order Anura; family Hylidae; genus Phyllomedusa; species Phyllomedusa bahiana. The sequence continues at coordinate 46,169 of JAODAL010005645.1, forward strand.
GGTGATTGGATGGAGAAAGTGCAGAAAGGTGATTGGATGGAGAAAGTGCAGGAAGGTGATTGGATGGCTGCCAAAAGTGCAGAAAGCCGCTGAAAATGGCGTGCCGAACTAGAACTAGAACTTTACTTGAATGAACAGTAAAATATTCAGTTCGGTTCCAGTTCTAAAAATTTGAGAAGTTCTACTAGAACGTAACTTTTCTAGAACAGTTCCATCAACACTAGTCAGGAAAAAAATAGAAAACTTAATTCTACTTCTAAAAAAGACAAAATATTTAGAATTAGATCAAAAAGGAAACTTTGTTACAGCTTCCCTATGTGGGATTACGTCTCTGCCTCTGTTCGGCATGGCTCTTTATTTTATTTGGCTGCAGGGTGTTTTTTTTTTATATTTAGCAAACTTTTAGCAAAAAAAAAAAAAAAAAAACCAAGCGAGGGCATTTAATTATAGAAAATCGAGGCAATTATTTGGCTACTTAAATAAGTTTCCCCAATCCTTTCTGCACTGTTTATTTCATGATTGCTTCCAAAGCATTTTTACGGTGAGCATTAGGCAGCGTCTCTTGAGAGCCGGTTATTGATACTGTCAGAGTTAATGTAGTGCCAATAAAACTGAACGTGATTATACATTTTAACAATCTGTTTTTTCCTCTCTTCATTTTCAACTGATGCCAATAAACAGATCAGTTTCTTTTAATATACCATCAAACACGGAGCCTAATAAATGGAGGGAGAGCGGAGACCCATCTCAACGGCAGAGTTAATATGGATGACTATTGCGGAAATATTAGACTTTGCAGATTTAGAGCAAACGCGCCCTCGTTGTCCATATGAAGTATCGTTTCCTTTCAGAACTCCAGGAATTTTATATATATTTTATGAGGCGATCTTAAACATTAGCAACATTTCATTGAATCAATCGATAATTCAGTTTTAATAACATTGCTTAACCTGTCTCGCACGGATCTTGAATTACACCAGGTTTTATTCTCTAGTCACTTCCAGAGCTGGATCTATTATCTTCTGTGATAAATCTTTGTTTTTTCACTTGGAATCTGTCAACATTGCGCCGACAGACACGCCTTGAATGGCTTTGCTGTGATTCCATGATACACTGTGTGCTCCCACAGTGTCTTTTACATGCTTGGATTGGCCCACAGGGGAGTATGGGGAACCATAGGTAAGGACTTGGTAATGGTGAGCCGATAGGCATGATGGGCTTGGGATGGCCCTTGGGGGAGTGTGGGGAACCAGAAGTAAGGCCTTGGTCACGGTGGGTCAATAGGCATGACAGGCTTGGGTTGGCCCACGGTGCAGTATGGGGAAACACTGGTGAGGCCCTGGTCATGGTGGGCTGATAGACATGACAGGCTTGGGTTGGCCCACAGAGGAGTATGGGGAAACACTAGTGAGGCCCTGGTCATGGTGGGCATGACAGGCTTGGGTTGCTTTTGAGAAAGAAAGGCAGAGAAATAGAGCAAGAAAGCAAGAAACAGAGTGAAAGAGTCATGTCCAGTCATATGCATTAGCTGTAGTGGGGGTTTCATGGATCAATTATACTGTTGTACCCATGGAGTCAAGCCCACTAGTGAGCCCAAACAATCTATTCCTGTTCCCAAGAATCAACTCCACTGGTGAGCCCCAAGGATCAACTCTATTTGTGGGCCCTAAGAATCATCTCCACTCGTGGGCCCCAAGGATCACTCTTTGGTGGGCCCCCAAAGAATCAACTCCACTGGTGGGCCCACCCATCAACTCTATTGGGACCCCCAAGAATCAACTCTAATAGTGGGCCCCAATGATCAACTCCATTGGTGGGCCCCAAGAATCAACTCCACTGGTGGGCCCCAAGGATCAACTCTATTTGTGGGCCCCCAAGAATCAACTCCATTGGTGGGCCCTAAGAATCATCTCCACTCATGGGCCCCAAGGATCAACTCTATTGGTGGGCCCCAAAGAATCAACTCCACTGGTGGGCCCCACGCATCAACTCTATTGGTGACCCCCAAGAATCAACTCCACTGGTGGGCCCCAAGGATCAACTCCATTTGTGGGCCCCCAAGAATCAACTCCACTGGTGGGCCCCAAGGATCAATTCCATTCGTGGGCCCTGAAGAATCAACTCCAGTGGTGGGCCCCCATGATCAACTCCACTGGTGGGCCCTAAGAAACAAACCCACTGGTGGACCACCAAGAATCAACTTCACTGGTGGGTCCTAAGAATCAAATCTACTGGTGGGCTGTAAGAGTCAACTCCACTGGTGGGCCCCAAAAATCAACTCTACTGGTGGGACCAAGATTTGACTCCACTGGTGGACCCCAAGATTTAACACCACTGGTGGGCACCAATTACCTACTCCATGAGTGGGCCCCAAGAATAAACTTTTCTAGTGGATCCCAGGCATCCCGATTTGACACTTTTCTTTTACCTTGAAATTCTTGTCATTGTTATAGAGTATACGCACTTTGAGGCATATTTACTAAAGCTGTCTAATATTTGGGCAGTGTAAGCTGAGACCTGGCATATGGATGATGCACCAAATGAATCACTGGAAAGAGCACTGCATGATAAATTAGTATTTTGGTTAGACACTGTATGTCATGGACTACCTGGAAAATGGTGACTCCTCAGGTTCGCATACAGCTTTTAGCACAGAACACCCTGGGGAGTGAATTATAAGAAGACCCATGAATGTAACTATAGCCATAGTGGCTGCTAAGTGTCCCACTCAGGTACAAGAACATAGAAGGCTAGGTTGAGTTGGCCCCACTCAGGTACAAGAAAGTTGTTCCTTTCTGTAGGGATCAAGTAGTTGGTGGCTTCCTGCTCTCCAGCTCTACTGTGTGGGTTCCATGATACATGGCGGTAATATTTATACCTTTAATTATTGCCACTTATGCTTTTGTTTCAGTTTGTAGCCACTTGGTGGAAGGGCCCATGTCACTTTGCTATGGGGCAATATTAATTTTAATAACTCCCCTGCCCTGGTTGATCACTTTAAAGGGGATGTATCGCTTCGTCAGTTAGTCTGTTTCAGTGCTCTCACCGCCTCTCAGTTCCAGACATTCAGGGGCGTTTCTTCCCCTCCCAGCTGGGTGTTTCATAACCCCCTTCACTCTTCATGCTGGCTCCCTGTGTTCCCTCCCCCCCCCTCCACATATCACTGTGTCTCTCCCTAAGCAGAGTATGTAAGAGCTGTTTACATACCACAGGCTTGCATTCATGTTACAATTTAATCCAGTCTTGTATAAACTCCTCCAGAGCTGTGCAGAGTGAAATGCTCTCGGCCTCTAATGCTCCTTCTATGTTTAGGCACAGTTGCACAATTGTGCTGTTTTCTCATTATAAAAGCCCTGCAGTGTTATTCTGTTTCTTCTGGCTGTGCAGAGGGAAAATGTGTCGGTCCCTTACTTTCAGCCCTGACTGGGGGCTGAACAGAATGTAAATGAGCTCTCAGCTAGTGAAATGCAAGGAGGAGGGATCTGACCAGGACTGGAGATCAGTGTAAACAGAAACAGAAGATAAGGGATCCTGTGATAACAAGACCGCTTTGCTAATGACATCCAATTGCAAAGTTGCTTGTATTCACTGTACGCTTATTCTGAAGACCATTCAATGAAATGATACAACCCCTTTAACCCATGTGGGTCTTTTAACATATGGTCTTCATTGAAGGGGACTCCCTGGGGACTACCTGTGATGACAGCTGACATTGTAACGCGATACCAAGAGAGCAGAAAAGTGGTATAATTGGGTAAACAGTGGGTCGAGGCAAGCAGCATTCTGGTGAGGTCACAGACAAAGTCAATGGCTAAGGTAGACAGTGGATAAGTAGTGAGATTAAAGGACAAGCCAAGGCATAGGCTTAGGAACGCTAGATAGTACAATGAAAGATCAGGCACAGGAGAAGGGTGAGTGTCCCCTTAAATAGTCACTGGAGACATGTAATTGGTGGAGCGCACTGGCCCTTTAAATAAAAGAGGATCACTGTACACACATAGATAGAAGCCAAGGAGGACTGGTCTGGCCGACGGAATGGTCACAGCTGGAGGAAAAGAAGCCACCGCCAAGGAGTGGCACAGATGTAAACTACCACAGGCACACGTTTGTGACACTGCTCTCTAATTTATTCCAACTCATGGCTTGATTTTTTTTTGGACCACTATTTTTTTGCCAAAAAAATAAACATGCCATTAACTGATATCAAAATAGGGAGCAGCACCATGAAGGTGTATGGAGACTTACAGGCTGTGAATGCTCCACTAAGATTTAAATATATTCAAAATGGCTTAAGGGAAGATAGCTAGGGCTCAAGCGCTTCCTTTTTCTTAAAATCACATCTAACCTACCTAAGAGCCTTGAATCTTACCTGTGCCCTTCCATAAAGGGGTTTTGTCACTACACAGATAGGCTTTAAATACGAAGGTACGGATAATTGAAGACTTTTTCTAAGTACATTGATCTTTTTATTTAAGTTTAGTCATGGGATAAGAGAGATTTTATCTGCTGAGTGCACACAGGTATCAATGGTTACCTGACCATAACTCTGCTATCTGACTAGAGTAGACTAACTCTAACAAGATTAGCTATTATTTACAGATAAGCAATTTTTTTCACTCCTTAAAGCACAAGTAGATTTGTTTGCTGAAGATAACATCTTCTGCACTTGTCAGTGTCAGACTGAGCTAGTTACATTGAAGTTAAATATGCTAATCACTGCTATAGAAACACCCACAGCATGATGGGACCAGTGTGAAAGAAAAGCTGTCTGTGACTGTGAAACTGCATGGTGAGAAAACCCTTTAATGAGGAACATTACCCCTTTTGAGCTACATCTAAAGTATCTTACCCAGTCGGCAAGAACGTTACTCTTATGAGGTGCAAACACTCAGTTTGCAGATAGGTAACTGGCTTGGTTTTAAACTTCTAATCAAGTTTCAAGGCTACTAGGTGTGTCGGATGTGACTTAAAGGAATGCTGCTTCACATTGGTGACGCGCGAGTCCCAGCTCTCGTCTGACATCACTCTGGTACAACTGTCTAACATCAATTCCGGTTTACCCAGGTTATCCCTATGTTGTGGAAAGTGAACTGACATGGGATGTGAGGCTGGATGTTGTGTCATGTCCAATATCCTTTCTAGATCCAAAAACAAAGGGGTAACGTAGGGAAAAGATAAGTGATGTCCGATGCAGAGCAGAACCGTCTTAACAGAATTATGGGCCACTGGGCATAGCACTGCAGTGGGCCCTGCCCAAATACATGACATCACACTAGGCCATTCCTCTAACCATCCCCATGCACACCCATATTATCACACCACTTATATCTGGACACCAGCAGCCTACAAGACTAATTGGCAGAGCAGGGAGCCTTTGGCTCCCTCTTCCACCATGTTTTTTAACTGTTTTCCCATCCTAAAAACACACAAGCAGTTAATTAAGCAAGGGATCCAGGGTATGTATCTTGTACTCCTGTGACATAAATAGACCACCTGGGGCTCCTATATTTGTGGGGCCCCTGGACAACTGACCAGTGTGCCCAATGGAAAAGAGGGCCCTGATCCGATGTCGCACCAGAAGCAACATGAGGCTTGGACCTAACCTGAAAGGTAATTTAACCCCATGCAATTCCTAAGACTTTAAAGGGGATGTATCGCTTCCTTACTTCGGCTGAGTCACACTTCTCTTAGCTTCCCAGCTCTGTGAATGCAGGGGCGTTTCTTCCCATCCCAGCTGGATGACATCATCCCCCCTTCACTGCTGGCCTGAGACTCCCCCCCCCCCCTCCCCTCTGAGTCCACATATCACTGTGTCTCTCCCTCAGTCTGTATACATACCACAGGCTGCATTCAATCTAATCTGAGCACTGATCTCTCACAGCTGGAGATGTATTACAGCTTTCTAAGAACGGCACAGATCTGCGCAGGAGAGTTAGGCACAGGGGCAAAACTGTCATGCTTTCTCATTGTACAATCTGCTGCAGTCTGTTTCTGCTGGGTGTGGAAACAGAAAATGCTACGGCCCCTAACTCTGAGTCAGAGACACAGCTCCATGAATCGACCCAGGGGCTGTACAGAATGTAAATGAGCTCTCAGCTAGTGAAATGCAAGGAGGAGGGATCCGACCAGGACTGGATATCAGTGTAAATAAAAACACAAGATAAGGGACACTGTGAGAACAAGACAGCTTTGCTAATGACATCTAATTGCAAAGTTGCTTGTTTTCACTGTCCCCTTATTCTGAAGACCATTTAATGAAACGATAACACCCCTTTAACCCTTATCCTAAGCCCAACTTTGGGTGAGGGTAATAGTAAATTTTTTGGCTCTTTTTACCAAAATTTAATTTGCCCTATCCAAATCAATTCACTTAGAATTTGAACAAATTTGACATTGACCCAAATCTGAAGTGCAACAGTATGTTTTTACTATAAGAAATGATTCCAGGTGTCTGTCATTGCCAATGTTTCCCATACACCACAGTAAGGATCGCATAGCCCCTTATACAATGTGACACACATACTTACAATGATACAAATGAAGAAGTCACATTCGGCTTCCCTGTGGCTCAATATGTCCATAAAATGATCTTGTAAAATTCCAAGATCACCTGGGGGGAGGAGAATGGAAATTCTAATTGCAACAATGTATATTATCTCGACAGGATACGTTGACCTACATCCATTGTTCTGCGTAATGTGATCATTTGGTGCAAATATCTTTGGAATTGCACGTTGATGTTCAAATCCCTTTGGTAATAGAATTTTTGCATTTAACTTGGAATAAAATATTGGTTATTAAGCAGTAGGACGCCGTGTCTGAGAAAGTCCCTGACTTGTGCACCGCTCCCGGGAGGAAACAAGATGATGTACACAGCTCTGCAGATGTTCCATCTGATACAATACAGGCCTTTTGTAGCCACTGAGATTTACCTTCCTGACAGTTTTCTCTTGTTAAAAATGCCACCTGTACTAGTTAAATAAAGACTAGGTGGCAGCATGATGTATGGCGAGCTTCACACGTATGAAATATAGATGCGTCTCATTTACCTTGAGGACATTCCTAAGATCTGGTAAATTGGTAAGGGAATTGGGAAATGTTCTTCCTAGGACGAAACAGATAAAACTATCGACTTTGCTTCTTAAAACCATTTTTAGGTCTCACAGATAAACCACTGCTTATAATCGTTCCATAGGCTCCAGATAGTTGGGAACTGTGCAAATTACTAACATTTAGGACAGGATATTTCAGCAGATTTGATCGAATAAATTTATTTATTAATATAATAATAAAGTTGGTGAATCCAATCTTACTTTTTATTTTCCAAATGGCAAGAACAGATCAGTGCAGAGACTTTTGTGTAACGAAACACAACAGCAAGAGCAGAGGCGTAACTTCAAGCTCTTGGGCCCTAGTGCAAAAAGTGTAATTGGGCCCCCCAGTTACCATGTGCCATTTAAAATGCTGGTGTCTCCTTATGGGGCAGGAGGGCTTTTGGGCCCCCTCAGGCTGCAGGGTCCGGTAGCGACTGCTACTGCTGCACCCCCTGAGCGAGAATTTCATGTTCATTATTTTATGGAAGAGAATATGGGCTTATTCACACGGCATTTTTGGATCCGCAAATCGCATCCAAAAACGAAGCGTCAATCAGATCCAACACGCATCCAACACACAGGTGTAAGTGTTGGATGCGTGTTGGATGCAGCAGGATAGCACTAGATAGATAGATAGATAGATAGATAGATATGAGATAGATAGATAGATAGATAGATAGATAGATAGATAGATAGATAGATAGATATGAGATAGATAGATAGATAGATAGATATGAGATAGATAGATAGATAGATAGATAGGAGATAGATAGATAGATAGATAGATATGAGATAGATAGATATGAGATAGATAGATAGATAGGAGATAGATAGATAGATAGATAGATAGATGAGATAGATAGATGGATAGATATGAGATAGATAGACAGATAGATAAAAGATGGATAGATATATGGATAGATAGACAGATAGATAAAAGATAGATAGATAGAAGATGGATAGATAGATAGATAGATAGATAGATAGATAGATAGATAGATAGATGGATAGATATGAGAAATAGACAGATAGATAAAAGATGGATAGATATATGGATAGATAGAAAGATAGATATGAAATATATAGATCAGAAGATGTGATAGAAGATAAAGATAGATAGATAGATAGATAGATAGATAGATAGATAGAAGATGAATAGACAGAATATATTAGATAGATAGATAGATAAATAGATAGATAGATATCAGATAGATAGATAAGTATAGATAGATAGATATATGATAGGTAGAAGATGGATAGTAGATAGATAGAAGATGAAGAGGACAGAGTATATAGGGCCGCCTGGAGGGATGATAATAATAATAGTATTTGACTAGCGATAGAATTAATAGATTATATGCGATAGATCGGGCAGACGATGGATAGATAGACAGATAGATATGAGATAGATAGATAGATAGATAGATAGATAGATAGATAGATATGAGATAGATAGATAGATAGATAGATAGATATCAGATAGATATCAGATAGATAGATATATAGATAGATAGAAGATGGATAGATAGATAGATAGATAGATAGATAGATAGAAGATGAAGAGACAGATATATATGAGATAGATAGATAGATAGATAGATAGATAGATAGATAGATAGATAGATAAATATGCGATAGATAGATCGACGATGGATCGATAGACAGATAGATATGAGATAGATAGATAGATAGATAGATATGCGATAGATAGACGATGGATAGATAGATAGACAGATAGATATGAGATAGATAGATAGATAAAGTTAAAAATCCACAGCACTCCAAGAAGATTGAGGCAAAACAGTGAGGATTTATTCACCCATTTCCATGCAACATTTCAGTCCAACAATAGGACCTTATTCAACCAATTTTTGAAAAGTTAGATAGATAGATAGATATGAAATATGAAGATATTATATGGAAAGATAGATAGATAGATAGGAGCAGGGGCGGAACTCCTGGGGGAGCAGCCAGAGCCTCTGCCACGGGGCCCGGGCTCTTAGGGGGCCCGGCCCCTGGGGCGGCTGATAACACATCTATGACCCCGGTATTTCGGTTCCTGCGCCCGCCGGCAGTGAACTTAACAGTTCACTGCCGGTGGACGCTGAGGTGCGGAGCCCGGCGCAGACCGCCTCTGAACGCACGGGCCCTCCGTCCCGAGCGTTCAAAGGCAGGACTACCCTGTGTTAGCAGAGAGGAGCGCTCCCGGCACCTCGCTCTGCTAATCAGCCTGCTATGCGCAGGTGCCGACCCACAGTGCTGACGTGCGCTGCGCGATGACACCGCCCACGCCGAGCACAGACTGGCCGGGAGCTGAGCTGCGAGGGAGTTTGGGGCAGGTAAGTGATTTCTTATTTTTTAATATTAATGAATAACGAATAAAAAAGGCAGTCCACACAATAATATTTTACGTCAGTGATACTTTTTTTTTTACTTAGCTTGGTTCGTGCCCCATAAATTTCAGGGCATATTCACACAGATACAGGCTATAACTGAGTAAAAACCTATGACATGTTATGCAGTAAAGATAAAGTCCTTAGGTATAATGAGTAGCACTTAGCTTATCTTCTTAGTGTGAAAGTCCTCCAAGGATGTAAGCGGATGCGAGAAACATAGCAGAACTCTGAGCGCCAAGCTTAATATTAATGAACCCTGCCTGCCTGTATATAGCCCTGCCTGCCTGTATATAGCCCTATCTGCCTGTATATAGCCCTATCTGCCTATATATAGCCCTGCCTGCCTGTATATAGCCTTGCCTGCCTGTATTTAACCCCACCTGTATATAGCCCTGCCTGCCTGTATATAGCCCTGCCTGCCTGTATATAGCCCTATCTGCCTGTATATAGCCCTGCCTGCCTGTATATAGCCCTGCCTGCCTGTATATAGCCCTGCCTGCCTGTATATAGCCCTGCCTGCCTGTATATAGCCCTACCTGCCTGTATATAGCCCTGCCTGCCTGTATATAGCCCTACCTGCCTATATATAGCCCTGCCTGCCTGTATATAGCCCTGTCTGCCTGTATATAGCCCTGCCTGCCTGTATATAGCCCTGCCTGCCTGTATATAGCCCTGTCTGCCTGTATATAGCCCTGCCTGCCTGTATATAGCCCTATCTGCCTGTATATAGCCCTGCCTGCCTATATATAGCCCTGCCTGCCTGTATATAGCCCTGCCTGCCTATATATAACCCTGCCTACCTCAATGACATCAAGGATGTCCTGCTCTACCAGTCATGCCCTACCTCATCACCAGACTGGACTGATGAAGGCTGGATCTCATACATTACTAAACATCATTCCACTGGAGATATGTTCATCACCATGATATTTTGAATAAATGTAACTTATCTTCACTACCTCTAAGGTGTGCTGAGGTATATTTTCCAGTTTGCATTTCTGGGCTGTCCTGGGCCTCAAATGACTGTAGCTGGACTGGACTGGCAAACAGGCAAAGTCATTCACTGGGAACAACAGTGCCATTCCCGGTGTCTCACAACATTTTGCCTGGTGCGACTCCCTTTTCCTTCAACAGCCTTGATTCTGCTTTTAGGTCTCCCGACTCCATGTCAGGAGTTTGCTAATGTCCTTAATGAGAAGCAAGCAGAGACTCTTCCACCTCATCGGGCCTATGACGGCCTGAGAGATCTAATGCCGGTCCTCGAGGAACAGTGTATCCCTTGTTGGTGCCCGAAACCTAAGCCATGTCCCTGTATATCAAGGAAAACTTACAAAAGGGATTCACCAATAAATCGTCTTCTCCTTTCGGTGCCCGGTTTTTCTTTGCAGAAAAAAAGGAAAGATCTCTTCATCCCTCCATTGACTATCGGGGCTTAAATAAGATCACCATCAAGAATCAGTATCAGTATTGCCATTGATCTCTGAGCTTTAGATTGTTTACATGGAGCCAGATTCTTCACTAAACTGGACTATTTGCATGAAGGTGGTGAATAAAAGACTGCCAGCAACACCCATGATGGGCATTTCAAATATCTGGTGATGCCCTTTGGCTTCTGCAATGCTCCAACCATCTTCCAGGACCTTGTCCATGAAGTCTTCCAAGACCTCCTATACATTTGTGTCATAACATATCTTGACAATATATTGATCTTTTCTCCTGATCACAAGTCTCATCATGACCATGTCCGCCTGGTGCCTAGATGATTACAAGCCATCCACCTCTATGAGAACCTGAGAAATGGTTTGACAACTATTGTCCTTCCGGACCTCACCTTGATAGAGGACTCAAATGACCTGGTAATACTGTGTTCTCGATAGCCATGTGCTGTTGAACTTCGGGCGATTCAGCGCTTCTTTGGCTTTGCTAACTATTAATGTCAATTTGCTCCCCACTTCTCTACTCTGTCAGCCCCCATAGTGGCTCTGACGAAGAAGGACTAACCCTAAACTCTCGGTGCCTGAAGCGGAAAAAGCATTTGCCCATGTTAAAGCCGCCTTTGCCACAGCACTGATTCTAACTCGCCTGGATCCCGAGAAACCCTTCTACTTAGAAGTGGATGCCTCTTCCATGGGAGCCAGAGCTCTTCTCACTCAAAGACTCCTAAAGATAAGACTTATATGGGTTTTCTCAAAAACCTTGTCCCCTACAGAAAGGAATTACACCATTGGGCTTAAGCAGTTTTGGCCAAAAGTGTGAACTAAGAACCTCAAAAAAAATTTCCATGCATCCTAGTTAGCAGTAATGCTTTTTTTAAAATTCCTATGTCCCTTTTGATAGTTTCTTTAGTCCATTGTGTGCCACTGTTTTTTGAATTTGAACATGTGTATGTATTGCTGCCACACCAGTGTGCATTTGTGCTTTTTTAAAACAAAGTTTTTTTGATGTGCAAAACCAAATGTTGCTTTTGATTATATGTAGGGAAGAGTGGCTGCCTCCATTTTGGTTTTTGCACCCCACCCACCTTCTAAGGTTTTAAATCAGTGTAATGTGCTTTGAAGCAGATATCTTCGCTCCCTGAAGTGTGCTGGTCTGAACAGGACCCAATAGAGAGGTAACAATAGTGTAGGACCCACCTGTACTGAGGTCCCCTTGAAGATTGGGAGGTGGGCTTAAGCAGTTTTGGCCAAAAGTGTGAACTAAGAACCTCAAAAATGTTTTCCATGTATCCTAGCTAGCAGTAATGCTTTTTCCAAAATTCCTATGTCCTTTTTGATAGTTTCTTTAGTCCATAGTGTGCCACTGTTTTTTGAATTTGAACATGTGTATGTATTGCTGCCACACCAGTGTGTATTTGTGCTTTTTTTTAAACAAAGTTTTTTTGATGTGCAAATCCAAATGTTGCTTTGGAATTACACCATTGGTGATCGAGAATTGCTGGCCATTAAATTGGCATTAGAAAATGGCACCATCTTCTGGAAGGTGCTCATCCTCTTGTGAATCTCTTTACTGACCATAAAAATATCTTCTACCTTCAGACTGTGCAATGGTTTAATCCCAGGCAAGTTCGATGACTGCTCTTCTTCTCTCAATTTAATTTTCTCCTGCGTTTTTGGCCTGCAGAGAAAATCGTGAAGGCAGATGCTCGCTTCCGTTCCTCGGATATCGCTGGCCTCGACTCCACACCTCAGCACATCATTTCTCCTTAACACTTGATTTCTGAAGCTCCCGTCAACCTCCAATGGACACCTCTGGAGAAAACCTTCATACGTCCAGCCTTAAGGAAAATAATTCCTAAATGGGGTCACTTGTACAAGTTAACCGGCCACCTGGGAATTAGAAAATTTGTATTATTAATCTGTAGAGCCCATGGTCTTAGCTATACCCGTAGTAGGCATAACAGCTACTATGGGGCCCAAAAGTTGAGGGGGTCCACTTAGGTCCATGAACATTATGGGCGTCATGTATGTACAGGACTGCGCCAGTATTTTGGTGTCCTTTCAGCACAAAAACTGGCACAGCCCTGTTCTCTAGATGTATGAGCTGGAGCACTCCAAAATTAGGAGCGTTATTGGGCACCCGCGGCACTTTGTAATGCGCCTGAGATCGGGGACATGCTGGAGGCACTTTACAACGTAGAGGGTATAATTAGACATAAAAGACAGACGTTACACAGTGAAAGCTACTTAGAGATCAGACACAATGTGTAAAGGCCCTGCTCACAAGAGCTTACAATCTATGAGGGTGCCTGGGGGAGACAACGGGGGAGAAGTGCTAAATTTACAATGGTCTCATTTTCAGTGTATAATGTGCCTGAATGTATGAAAGCGTTTTTTGTGCGATTATAAATGGTGTAAAGTTCCCGCCCCTCGCCTGTGTGTTTGATGCATTATGGAACTTAGGTGCATTAGTAATGCCCCAAACATGTATAAAGGCCATAGATAGGCTGGAAATAAGGGAAGTCATTAGAATAGCATGTCCGTGATAGAAACTATGGGACTGATCCTGCTTGGAGGACCACAGGTCCCAGCAATACCTGTGCTGTGCCGGCTCCTGCTGTATGTAGAATAAAGGGTGAGAGCAGCAAACATAAATTTCAAATTTAATGTAGTAAAAATTAACAAAATCTGAACAACATCAACAGTGGGTTATTTAATGTAAAGTTAGTTGTAGATTCTATTAAATACATACATTTTATAGGAGATATTTCTATATTTTTGGGGATATATATATTTTATATTAATTTTATAGGATAACATTTTTTATTAAATGTAAAGAATTTAATTTTATACAGTTTGATAATTATCAGAAATTACTTTTTATTATTGCACTGGTGGAAGGTGAGAAATATTGGACATTTTTTTCCCTAACAGCAAATCCAGCTCCACTGCGACTCCTCAGGCTCAGGCAGATCACATTGACATAGGTCTGCCTGTCCGAGCAGTAATGCGCCTGGTTTTGCCGAACCACATTCATATATGTGTCTAATATTACGAGTGTGGTGCGACACCCCCAGAACACCCCCTCATGTTCGGCGCATTAGAAAGTGTCTTATGAACAACGCGCCTCACACATTCATTATGAGCATTAGACATCGTAGCCGCTCACTTTGGCACATTTGACGCCAGAAAAGGGTGAAAAACCCGATCATATAGGTCTCCCCAAGTTACCAGTGTTTTACCTGAGACTCAGTTATCGTACTAGAACTAGAAAGGGCCAAATCAATGACCCACAGTAGAACAGGTTCATAGATTCAGGCACATTCTACGCTTCTAATACGCGCACAAAAAATGGCGCCTGGGTGCAAAAATACATACATGTCGCCCTATATATTTTTGTAGGGTGAAACAAGTTGGTGGTTTTCAGGGTCTAGAAGAACTTTATGGCTTCTCTAGTATGTGTGACAGTAATATTTGCACCTTCCAATGTCAGCAGCACACTATCAACTAAAAACCTATCAAAACGTACATAGGAATTTTTGAAAAAGCATTTCTGCTACTTAGGATACATGAAACATTTTTGTGGTTCTTAGTTCACATTTTTGATCAAAAGTGCTTAAGCCCATCTGCCAATCAGCAAGGCGACCACAAATGCAGGTGGGGACCTACTCTATTGATACCTCTCTTTAGGGGACTGTTCAGACCTCCATACTTCAGGGAGTGAAGGCTCCAGGTATTAGGTACACTGCATTGATTTAAAACATGTGAAGGTGGGTGGAGTGCGAAAAACCAATGAGGAGGCAGCCAGTCCCCCATATGGACAATCTAGACAACAATATTTGGTTTTGCACAAAGTTTTTCGGAAGTGCAAAACCAAATATTGTTGGCTAGTAATATTTGCACCTTTATTTATTACTTTTATGCTGCCGCCTTAGTTTTCTGTCATTAGGTGTTGAGACCCATGTTATTCTGGAGCCATATTGAGGTTACAGCATCTGGGTTACAGACTGTAGATTAAAACATCACAAATAGCAAGTAATAACGTGCTCAAATCCAGACGCCTTAGAAATGTCATTGGTATGGGGCTCTATGGTGATGCCCTTGGTAAAGCTCATAGACTTCTACAGGTACCATATGTTTCACAGTCATGTGCATGAGTCCTAACAGTTGTATCTCCTACACTACTAGAGTAGCACTACAATACATACAAGATTCTCATTTCTATGGCGTCGGGTTTGTGGAAAAAACGCATACAAAAAATGGGACATTACTTGCTTAAAAAACACTACAATTTTTGGGCCATATTTTCAGTTCAATGGCTGGACTATACTGAACCCATCAGCAGGCATCTATAGCATATATGTTACCTGGGAAAAACTAACAGGTGCAGCCAATTCCTGAGCAGCAGCTCACATATACCACTTCTAAGGAAACAATTTGATGATAAAAAAAAAACTACACATTAACTTAATACCTGTTCACACTAGCATGCAGAAAAGCCACAGTAGTATAATGCATGGGGTGATTGCACAAATGCAAAAATACCAATAAAACAACCCCTCACATGCCCTCCATGCATGGGGGGTTGGGGTTGCTGGTACTACAATTGCATATAAATAAGGCGATACAGAAGGGTGCCATAAATACAGATACATGTGGTACACCATGATGGCTTACAACCTATTAGTGACGCCCATACTATTAGATTAGGCGAGCTGCCCAGCACTATCTGGGTGTCCAACACAAAACACCGGCCTCCTCTGCTCCCCATCATTGTTGGGCAGATAAAAAATACTGGAAAAATGTTAAATACGAGGTATTAGTTGGTACAGGGGCCCTGGTACACAAGCTCTCATCCGGCATCAACGGTCCTCATGTCTTGCGAGGCCCTACACTAACAATTTACAGAGTTACAGACTGAAGATTAAAACATCACAAATAGCAAGTAATAGCATGTTCTCAAATCCAGATACCATAGAAATGTCATTGGTACAGGACCCTATGGATTCTAGTTATGCCCTTGGTAGGGCTCATAGACTTCTACAGGTACCATGTTTCTGCACAATTTGGATGTTATAAGAGATGTAATACGGTCATGTGCATGAGTCCTAACAGTTGTATCTCCTGCACCACTAGAGTAGCACTACAATACATACAAGATCCTCATTTCTATGGCATCCGGGTTTGTGGAAAAAACACATACAAAAAATGGGACATTACTTACTCAAAAAACACTACAATTTTTGGGCAATATTTACAGTTCAATGGCTGGACTAGACTGAACCCAGTAGCAGGCAGCTCTAGCCTATATGCTGCCTGGGAAAAAATAACAGGTGCAGCTAATTGCTGAGCAGCAGCTCACACACCCCACTGCTAGGGGAACAATTAGATGATAAAAAACTGCACATTAGTTTAATACCTGTTCACACTAGCATGCAGAAAAGCCACAGTATAATGCATGGAAAGATTGCACAAATGCAAAAATACCAATAGACCCACCACTCACATACCCTCCATGCATGAGGGTGGTGCTTGCTGGTACTACAATTGCATATAAATTAGGCGATACAGAAGGGTGCCATAAATACAGATACGTTTGGTGCACCATGCTGGCTTACAACCTATTCGTGACGCCCATACTATTAGATTAGGCGGGCTGCCCAGCACTTTCTGGGTGTCCTACACAAAACACCAGCACCCTCCGCTCCCCAGCATTGTTGGGCAGATAAAAAATACTGGAAAAATGTTAAATATGAGGTATTAGTTGGTACAGGGGCCCTGGTACACAAGCTCTCAACCAGCGTCAACGGTCCTCATGTATTTAGAGTCCCTACACTAACAATTCCCAGAGTTACAGACTGAAGATTAAACCATCACAACTCGCAAGTAACCGCATGTGCTCAAATCCAGATACCATAGAAATGTCATTGGTAAGGGGCGCTATGGATTCTAGTTATGCCTTTGGCAGGACTCATAGACTTCTACAGGTACCATGTTTCTGTACAATTTGGATGCTATAAGAGATGTAATACGGCCATGTGCATGAGGCCTAACAGCATACCTCCCAACTTTTACAGATTGCAAAGAGGGAAACATCAGGCCACAGCTCTAACCACACCCAAACACATGACATCCCACCAAAACACGCCTCTAACCACGCCAAACACAGCCATGCCAACTTTTTAGATAACCAAAAAGGGACACATTTTTAGGATTGCATTGTATCCAATGATGAAATATTAAGTAAGTTGTTATGTAATATACAGCGAGGAAGCATCAGACACTGTTTTAAGTCAGTTTATTGATGCAAATCTATTTCCCAAATGAAAAAGAGAGACATTTACAGAGCTAAGAGGGACGGAGGGACAAGGGTTAAAAATAGGGACTGTCCCTCCAAAATAGGGACACTTGGGAGGTATGTAACCGGTGTATCTCCTATACTACTAGAGTAGCAATACATACAATACATGCAGGATCCTCATTTCTCTGGCGTCTGGGTTTGAGCACTATTTGTGACTTGTTATTTGTGATTTTTTTCATTCCACAGTCTGTAACCCAGATACCGTGCCCTCAATATGGCTCCTTCTCCGCCTTTGCTGATAGATCACCGTGTCGCTTTTCACAACTCGGTCTAAACTCATCACACTGCGGCGAGCACCGGGGTGAGCACGTTCTTCGGCTCCTCTGTAACTTCTTGCTTGATTTTTTACATTTTAATAAGAATTATAATCTTAATTAAGACAGTTGTAAAGTCATTATCAAATTATTGAAAGACATTTGTAATTGCACAGTGAACCACAGACTCTAAAGAGTCCATGGGGTACGAAGCGCAACTCCAGACGTATGAGTTCATCTATTAAAACAACCGGAAAATAATAATCTGTCTATAGTTCTGCATTGAGATTAAAAAAAAACTGAAATCTTTCCACATTCATTTCTCCAAGCTTCATGTGATTATTAAAGGGAATGCATCATGAGTGCAATTTTAGTTTAATCAATTACTTATGAATCTGTAGAAGAGAAGTCATCCAATTATTTTCTAACATGTTTGGAAATATTGGCTTTTATGTTGAGGAACTTTCTTGGGGGACGGCCATATTGGAGACACACACTTCCTTCCTGCATTGTCTGTATAGAAGACGTGTCCTTAAATGGGTTGTCTCGCTACAAACAATAGCTTTCAAAATGAAGGGAACACTAAATAAAGACGTTTTCCAAATATATTGCTTTGTTCATCTTTTATTGTTAAGGAGCTACAAATGATTTTATCACCTTCTGTGCTCTCTCTGGTTTCCCAAGTGACTGACTTGTGTACTTCTCCCCCCCTGCTGTTGGTTCTATCTGATAGCAGGGAGTGACGTCATCACACAGGTCTCCACTGGCAGTGTGAGAGCTTGTGTGTTATCTGATCTCTCAGACAAAAGACAGTAATCACTCTACTGTTTACATTAGCTCAGAAGCTAATGTAGAAGGTAAATTAGCTAATCTAGACAATAATCAGAGAAGTCTGAATACACAGAGCTCATATGCTAATTACAGACAGCTTGACCAGGAAGTGACAGAGCAAAGCAGCATGATTTCATTCATGCATCCTATGAAACTTTGAGATGAGACATCCACTTTAAAGGGGTTGTCTCACTGCATTGATACATCTTACCTCAGTCATGTTTTATCAGTTTTATTTTTTAATTCAGGGGTGGCTTGCTATCTTCTACTGGATACTACTGTCCTGCAGTGAGAACAGCAGGTCTGTAGCTATAGCAACCAACACTGGCAGCCTATCAGGAGAGATCGAACAGGTCTGTAGATATAGCGACCAGCGCTGGCAGCCTATCAGGAGAGATCAAACAGGTCTGTAGCTATAGCGACCAGTGCTGACAGCCTATCAAGAGAGATCGAACAAGTTTGTAGCTATAGCAATCAGCGCTGGCAGCCTATCAGGAGAGATCTAACAGTTCTGTAGCTATAGCGACCATTTCTGTCAGCCTATCATGAGAGTTCTAACACGTCTGTAGCTATAGCATACACCGCTGGCAGCCTATCAGGAGAGAATGAACAGGTCTGTAGCTATAGCAACCAGTGCTGGCAGCCTATCAGGATAGATCAAACAGGTCTGTAGCTATAGTGACCTGAGGAGCTGATGCAGCCCATTCAAGAGAGGATATCTAGGAATAGGTAGGAAACTGTTAATGGGCACATATTGCAAAGTGACTTATTTTTGCAAGATCTTTAACATAAAAAGCAGCAATCCCTGTATTGAGACAACCCCTTTAATGGCTGATTCAATATATGGGTATTAATGGACAAAACAGTGTTCATACAGAAATATGGTCAACAGAGAAAGTCAGCTCACCTGTCTTCTGAGTGTAAATAGTCAACACAACTAGGATGCACAAGACAATTATAAGTTCCACCAATTCAGCATCAGTATTAAAAGTATCCAGTATCCGTAGTATCCATCCAGGGCAAAAGGTAAGAAAAACTTTACTTTTATTTCATTGTAATTAAAACACAGGTGAACGCTTTATACTGTAGACAAAGCATCTGAGCAGGAACAAAGTAATGTAATATGGTCTCCAGTAATAGATGGGGTACAACGCTTATCCCCAAAGACTAGAGATTGACAGGGAAGCTGCATACAGAGCCTTATCTCTGTGTAGAGTGTAGTGTTGTTAGCCTGACTTATCTAAGTTCCCAGCAATAGAATATACTTGTAATCTATTGTTAAATGCCTGCCCTCTAGTGATAATGAGAAGACTCTGCTGATCCTGTCCTCTAATGATGAGATTACTCTGCTGACCCTGCCCTCTAGTGATAATGAGAAGACTCTGCTGACCCTGCCTCTGTGAATAATGGATGACTCTCTGACACTGCCCGGGGAAAAAGAGATGGGCTCTGCTGACCCTGCCTCTAATGATAATGAGGGTGACTCTGCTGATCCTGCCTCTAATGATAATGAGAAGACTCTGCTGATCCCCGCCTCTTAGTGATAATGAGAAGACTCTGCTGCCCTGCCCCTATGATAATGAGAAGACTCTGCTGACTGCCCTCTATGATAATGAGAGACTCTGCTGACTGTCCTCTTATGTATGAGTTTACTCTGCTGACTCTGCTTTAAAATGAGATGACTCTGCTGACTTGCCCCCTAATAAATGAGATGACTCTGCTGACCTGCTTCTAAATTATGAGATTGGGCTTGCTGACGTGCCCTCTAATGATTTGAGATGACTTTTGTGACCTTTTCCTTAATGATTAAAGAGATGACTCTGCTGTCCCTGACTCTAATGATTTGAGATGACTCTCTGACGTGCCCTCTTATATTAGTGAGAGACTCGGTGACATGCTGTCTAATGAGATGACTCTGTTGGCACTGCCCTCGAATGATAATGAGATGACTCTGCTGACACTGCCCTCTAATGATAACGAGATGACTCTCTGACCTGCCCTCTAATGATTTAAAGAGATGGGCCTGCTGAAATTTTCCTCTAATTATAATGAGTGACTCTGCTGAATGCCCTTTTAATGTTAATGAGTGATCTGCTAAACCCCGCCCTCAATGATAATGAGATTTACTCTGCTGACCTGCCTTCTATGAAAAAGAGAAGATCTCTGACCTGTCCTCTAATGAAAAGAGATTACTCTGCTGACCCTGCCTCCAATGATTAATGAGAGAATCTGCTGACCTGCCTTTTATGATAATGGATTACTCTTACCCTTCCTTAATGATATGAGATGGGCTCTGCTGACCCTGCCTTCTAATGATAATGGGAGACTCTGTGGCCCCGCCCCCTAATGATGAGATTACTCTTCTGACCCTCCCTGCCCCTGAAATTTGGGAAATCTGCTGCCCTGCTTTTAAGATAAGAGATTCTCTGACCCTTCCTCTAATAAAAATGAGATGGGCTCTGCTGACCCTGCCTTTAATGATAATGGGTTGACTTTTGTTGGCCCTGCCCTCTAATGTAATGAGATGACTCTTCTGATCCTCCATCTTTTAATTTGGGGTAAAACTCTGCCCTGCCCTCTAATGATGAGAGATTTTCTGACCCTTCCCTCTAAATAATGGGATGGGCTTCTGACCTGCCTTAATGATATGAGTGACTTGTGCCCTGCCCCCTAATGATAGTGAGATGACTCTGCTGACTCTGTCCTCTAATGATAATGAGATGACTCTCCTGACCCTGCCCTCTAATGATAATGAGATGACTCTGCTGACCCTGCCCTTTAATGATAATGGGATGACTCTGATGGCCCTGCCCTCTAATGATAGTGAGATGACTGTGCTGACTCTGTCCTCTAATGATAATGGGATGACTCTACTGACCCTGCCCTCTAATGATAGTGAGATGACTCTGCTGACTCTGTCCTCTAATGATAGTGAGATGACTCTGCTGACTCTGTCCTCTAATGATAATTTGATGACTCTCCTGACCCTGCCCTCTAATGATAATGAGATGACTCTGCTGACCCTGCCCTGTAATAATAATGGGATGACTCTGATGGCCCTGCCCTCTAATGATAAGATTACTTTGCTAGCCCTGCCCTCTAATGATAATGAGATGACTTTGATGGCCCTGCCCTCTAATGATGAGACAACTCTGATGATTTTGTCCTCTAGTGATAATAAGATGACTCTGATGACCCTGTACTCTAATGATAATGAGATGACTCTTCTGACCCTATCTCTCCTGACTCTTCCTTCTGATATTGCGATAAATCTGCTGTCCCTGCCCTCTAATGATAAAAGGATTCTACTGCCTCTTCCCTCTAATAATAATGAGATGGCTCTGCTGACCCTGCCCATCCTGTCCTCTAATGTTAATGAGTCGACTTTGTTGTCCTGCACTTTTTAATGCCTAGATATGGATGACTCTCTGACCCCGCCTCTAATGATTTTGGAGACCCCTGCTGACTTTGTCCTCTAATGATAGTGAGATGACTCTGCTGACTCTGTCCTCTAATGATAATGGGATGACTCTCCTGACCCTGCCCTCTAATGATAATGAGATGACTCTGCTGACCCTGCCCTGTAATGATAATGAGAAGACTCTGCTGACCCTTTCTTCTAATTATAATGAGATGACTCTGCTGACCCTGTCCTCTAATGATAATGAGATGACTCTTCTGACCCTATCTCTCCTGACTCTTCCTTCTGATATTGGGATAAATCTGCTGTCCCTGCCCTCTCCCGATAAGAGGATTCTACTGCATCTTCCCTCTAATAATAATGAGATGGCTCTGCTGACCCTGTCCTATCCGCTAATGATAATGAGTTGACTTTGTTGTCCCTGCCGTCTAATGATAATGAGATGACTCTACTGACCCTGCCCTCTAATGATAATGAGATGACTGTGCTGACACTGCCCTCTAGTGATAATGAGAACACTCTGCTTACCCTCCCCTCTAATGATATTCAGATGACTCTGCTGACGCTGCCTTCTAATAATAATGAGATGACTCTGCTGACCCTGTCCTCTAATGATAATGAGATGACTCTGCTGACCCTGCCGTCTAATGATAGTGAGATGACTCTGCTGAATCTGTCCTCTAGTGATAATGAGATGACTCTGCTGACCCTGCTCTCTAATGATAGTGAGATGACTCTGATGACTCTGTCCTCTAGTGATAGTGAGATGACTCTACTGACCCTGCCCTCTAATGATAATGAGATGACTCTGCTGACACTGCCCTCTAGTGATAATGAGAAGACTCTGCTGACCCTCCCCTCTACTGATATTCAGATGACTCTGCTGACGCTGGGCCCTTTTAATTAAAAAGTGATTGTACCTGCCCCTTGAAATGAACTTGCTCCCTCCGTCTAGTAGTGGGTTTGAATTTTTAAGTAATGGAAATGCTGACCCTGCTCTCTAATGATAGTGAGATGACTCTGCTGACTCTGTCCTCTAGTGATAGTGAGATGACTCTGTTGACTCTGTCGTATAATGATAATGGGATGACTGTCCTGACCCTGCCCTCTTATGATAATGAGATGACTCTGCTGACCCTGTCCTTTAATGATAATGAAGAATGACTTGCTGACCCTGCCTCTAATGATAAGGGATGACTCTGTGACCCTTTTTTACTCTAATGTCAATGATAAGATGACTCTTCTGAAACCCTATTTTCCTACTCCCCTTTGTTTTTTGACCGATAAATCCCTTTTTTGGTCTCTTGACCTTTCTAATGATAAGAGGATCTCTGACCCCCCTCTAAAAATAATATTTTAGGATGTGCTCTGCTGACCCTGCCCATTCTATCGCCCCATGATAATGAGTTGACTTTTTGTTGGGGGCCCACTGCTCTCTATGATAATGATGAAATCTGCTGACCCTGCCTTAATGATTTAATGGGATGACTCGTGACCCTTTCCTTTTTTATATTGATAATGAAGATGGGACTCTTCTGACCCCATCTCTCCGACTCTTCCTTCTGATAATGAGATACTCTGTTGTTTTTAATGCCACTTTTTATAAAAATGAGATGACTCTGTGGCCCTGCCCTCCCATGTGATTAGTTGAGGATGCCCCTTTTTGTCCCTGCCCTCTGATGATAATGAGATGACTCTGCTGACACTACCCTCTAATGATAATGAGTTGAATCTGTTGTCCCTGCCCTCTTATGATAATGAGATGACTCTGATGGCCCTGTCCTCTAATGATAATGAGATGACCCCTCTGTTTCCTGCCCTCTTATGATTTAAAGAGATGACTCTGATGGCCCTCTCCTCTAATGATAATGAGATGACTCTGCTGTTCCTGCCCTCTTATGATAATGAGATGACTCTGATGGCCCTGTCCTCTAATGATAATGAGATGACTCTGATGGCCCTGCCCTCTAGTGATAGTGAGATCAACCTGGAATGGAAGAAAGGAAAAAACAGTAAAAATATAAAAATATAAAAATATATAATTAAAATAATATAAATAATAATAATATCCTGTTCAGTAGCAGAGAACAGAACTGGCTATAGCAGATTTTTGGCAGTCAAGGCATTTGTGAATTCTCTCCATGTTACCAGTAATTCATTGTAATTAAAATGAAAGGGCTTTCAGCGCTGTCCGGGGAGGGAGTTTATCGCGACTCTTTTCTACTTATGTGAAGTCTAAAGTCATTCTGTATCCAATAAGGTACTTATGCAAATCCAGTCCTCCCGCATTGCCGAGGCAGAAGAGATCTCTCCATTATATTGCACTTTTTAATAGTGATAACATAAGATTCCCTGCATTGGATTGTACACATCCTCGCTGGAGAAACTTGACTAGAAAGTATACATCATTATTAATAGACTTGCACTATTACAGACAAATTTGAAATGATTTCGGCTCCTGGATACACTGACAAAGCAGTTCAGAATAGAGTCAGGCGGCCGATGTGCACTTTACAGATGAGGCATTTTGCATGAGGCTGAGCCTATCTGGAGCTGCTGAATGCAAAGAGAGGGAAGAGAAGTAAAAGGATGTTTTTTTTATAAGTAATTAGTATTACAAGCAATAAGACATAAGACAGGGTCAGGCTGGCCGACTATACCATAGCATCCCCCGAGTAGATCATGACTCCAAGACCTAGTCAGGACAAGGTCTATGAGGTTATGTATAGTTGTAGAATGGGTCCGTAGCATTATGTCCCCTCATAGGCTGATGTATTTCCATTCCCACTGTCATTGCAGTCAATTGTTTTCCATCCTTGTCTTACAACCCTATGTAATAAAGATGGCAAATAGACTTATACTTGGAGCTAAGATTTGCTACAATGTATCAGGTGCATTGACACAATGACTCAGTGTTTAGCACAATGCAGCAAAGGGGCTCAATGGTTAGCACAGTGTGTCATAAGGGCTTAGTAGTTAGCACAGTGTGGCACAGGGGCGTAGCTACAGGGAGTGCAGCGGTAGCAGTCGCTACCGGGCCCAGCAGCCTAAGGGGGCCCAAAAGCCCTTCTACCACATAAGAAGACACCAGTATTGTAAATAGTGCATGGTAACTGGGGGGGCCCATTTCACTTTTTGCACTAGGGCCCAAGAACTTGAAGTTACGCCTCTGGTGTGGCATAAGGGCTTAGTGGTTAGCACAGTGTAGTATGGTCGCTCGGAGGTTAGCACAGTGCAGCATGGTGGCTCAGTGGTTAGCACAGTGCAGTATGGTGGCTCAGTGGTTAGCACAGTGCAGTATGGTGGCTCAGTGGTTAGCACAGTGCAGTATGGTGGCTCAGTGGTTAGCACAGTGCAGTATGGTGGCTCAGTGGTTAGTACAGTGCAGCATGGTGGCTCAGTTATTAGTACTGTTCAGCATGGAGGCTCAGTGATTAGGACAGTGCAGTACAGTGGCTCTGTGGTTAGCACAGTGCAGTATGGTGGCTCAGTGATTAGGACAGTGCAGTATGGTGGCTCTGTGGTTAGCACAGTGCAGTATGGTGGCTCAGTCTTTAGTACAGTGCAGAATGGTGGCTCAGTGGTTAGCGCAGTGCAGTATGGTGGCTCAGTCTTTAGTACAGTGCAGTATGGTGGCTCAGTCTTTAGTACAGTGCAGAATGGTGGCTCAGTGGTTAGCGCAGTGCAGTATGGTGGCTCAGTCTTTAGTACAGTGCAGATTGGTGCCTCAGGGGTTAGCTCCGTGCAGTTTGGTGGCTCGTTGGGTACACAGTGCAGTATTGTGGCTCAGTGGTTAGCACAGTGCAGCACAGTGGCTCAGTGATTAGCCTAGAGAAGCCCAGTAGCTCAGTGGTTAGCACAGTGGCTCAATGGTTAGCACAGGATAGCACGGTTGTTCAGTGGTTAGCACAGTGCAGCACAGTGACTCAGTGGTTAGCACAGTGCAGCACAGTGGCTCAGTGATTATCAGAGTGTGGCATAATGGCTCAGTGCCGCCATCAGGAATTTCAGGGTCCCATACAGCCAAAGTATCAGGCCCCTCCCCCCCAAAAAAAACAAAAAAACATAGAGTGAACGGGGAAAACACGATTTTGGGATATATTTTTGTGCAAACCTCTTATGTGATATCAATGACACACTGGGCGACATGTGTGATTTTTAGCATTTAAATGCCAATTTTTGTGCGCAGTATAATAGTGTACAATGCGCGTGTATCTATGAACCCAGTCTACTGCAGGTCACAAATCAAGCAACACTTCTGGCTCAGGTAAACCCCTTCTAAAGTGCTCTACCTGTTCCAGCAGTAATGTGACTGGATTTGCCATACTGAAGCTTTAAAAATATAGCTTCATACGGGTGTAGTGCGCCCAGCTTCCTGCACGATCCCCAATCCCAGGCGCAATACAAAGTGCCGCAGGCGCTCTATAATCTGGAGTGTGACAGGTTTAAAACTACTGTGAATAGGGTTGTGCTAGATGTCGGGCTGAGGGGGAGGGTTTATAGTTGTATCATTATCCATTTTAGGCTGTATATGACTTTTCCACTTTGATTCCAATTTTATAGCAAAAGTGAGATGACACAATT
This sequence comes from Phyllomedusa bahiana, assembly GCA_025379985.1. Lineage (NCBI taxonomy): Eukaryota > Metazoa > Chordata > Amphibia > Anura > Hylidae > Phyllomedusa > Phyllomedusa bahiana. The sequence goes on from JAODAL010005645.1 coordinate 72,546, forward strand.
CAGGCATTTTTTATGGTGGCAATATTTAAAAATAATGTCGTTTTAAATCTTTTTTTTTTTCCCGTCTCACTTGGGTATTTGTACAAGTGATCGCTAATACAATAGACTCCGATACTTGTGTACTGCAGTATATTGTCATTCCAGTGATCCAAACCGTACATCCTGCAAAACTTTCTGTAAATGTAAAAAGTGGGACAGAAAGTTCTGCAGGAGACAAACGTGACAGGAAACTAAAGAGTTAAAGAAAGAAGCTATGTGCCCCCCTCACCTGACTACAGTGTAACAAGTGAATGGTGTGTTCCTCTTACCTGCTCCTGGGAGATGGACGGCTGGGACGGCCTCCGGTACATCTGGCCACTAGCGTAGTTAACGTCTCTTCCAGGGACACCAACACAGCCCCGGTGCCACCTGACTGCACCTGGTACCAGCGCAGGAAGAAGCGATCGTCTTCCGCTTTTTTTTCCTTTCAGCCCACATCGCCATGATGACTTCTCTTGCCACAACTCGTCTCTGCAGAATTTACCACACACATGTTAGAATCAGCAGTTTTCAACAGCTAATTATAGGTATATATGTCCCCTCAGTTAAGTAGCGCTATAGCACCCCTCAGGCAGGCATGTATAGGCCCCCCTTATTAAGGCAGGTATATAGATGGGCCCCCAGCAGGTATATAGATGGGCCCCCAGCAGGTATATATATGGGCCCCCAGGCAGTCAAGTATATAGATGGGCCCCCAGCTGATATATAGATGGGCCCCCAGAAGATATATAGATGGGCCCCCAGCAGGTATATAGTGGGGCCCCCCAGCTGATATATAGATGGGCCCCCAGAAGATATATAGATGGGCCCCCAGCAGGTATATAGATTGGCCCCCAGGTAGTCAGATATATAGATGGCCCCCTCAACGGGTCTATAGAGGGCCCCCAGCAGGTATATAGATGGTCCCCTCAGCAGGTATATAGATGGTCCCCTCAGCAGGTATATAGATGGCCCCCTCAGCAGGTATATAGATGGGCCCCCTCAGCAGGTATATAGATGGGCCCCCAGGCAGTCAGGTATATAGATTGGCCCCCAGGTAGTCAGATATATAGATGGCCCCCTCAACAGGTATATAGATGTCCCCCAGCAGGTATATAGATGGCCCCCTCAGAAGGTATATAGATGGTCCCCTCAGCAGGTATATAGATGGCCCCCTCAGCAGGTATATAGATGGCCCCCAGCAGGTATATAGATGGCCCCCTCAGCAGGTATATAGATGTCTCCCAGCAGGTATATAGATGGCCCCCTCAGCAGGTAAATAGAAGACCAGCAGGTATATAGATGGCCCCCTCAGCAGGTATATAGATGTCCCCCAGCAGGTATATAGATGGCCCCCTCAGCAGGTATATAGATGTCCCCCAGCAGGTATATAGATGTCTCCCAGCAGGTATATAGATGTCCCCCAGCAGGTATATAGATGGCCCCCTCAGCAGGTATATAGATGGCCCCCTCAGCAGGTATATAGATGTCCCCCAGCAGGTATATAGATGGCCCCACAGCAGGTATATAGATGCGCCCCCTCATCAGGTATATAGATGGCCCCCTCAGCAGGTATATAGATGACCCCCCACAGCAGGTATATAGATGTCCCCCAGCAGGTATATAGATGGCCCCCTCAGCAGGTATATAGATGTCCCCCAGCAGGTATATAGATGTCCCCCTCAGCAGGTATATAGATGGGCCCCCTCAGCAGGTATATAGATGGCCCCCTCAGCAGGTATATAGATGTCCCCCAGCAGGTATATAGATGGCCCCCTCAGCAGGTATATAGATGTCTCCCAGCAGGTATATAGATGTCCCCCAGCAGGTCTATAGATGTACCCCTCACCAGGTATATAGATGGGCCCCCTCAGCAGGTATATAGCTGGCCCCCCAGCAGGTATATAGATGGCCCCCAGCAGGTATATAGATGGCCCCCAGGAGCTATATAGATGGCCCCCTCTGCAGGTATATAGATGGCCCCCTCAGCAGGTATATAGATGGCCCCCAGCAGGTATATAGATGGCCCCCTCAGCAGGTATATAGCTGGGCCCCCTCAGCAGGTATATAGATGGCCCCCTCAGCAGGTATATACAGTAGATGGCCCCCAGCAGGTATATAGATGGCCCCTCAGCAGGTATATCGATGGCCCCCTCAGCAGGTATATAGATGGCCCCTTCAGCAGGTATATAGATGGGCCCCCTCAGCAGGTATATAGATGGCCCCCTCAGCAGGTATATAGATGGCCCCCTCAGCAGGTATATAGATGGCCCCCTCAGCAGGTATATAGATGGCCCCCAGCAGGTATATAGATGGCCCCCAGCAGGTATATAGATGGCCCCCTCAGCAGGTATATAGATGTCCCCCAGCAGGTATATAGATGGCCCCCTCAGCAGGTATATAGATGGGCCCCCTCAGCAGGTATATAGATGGGCCCCCTCAGCAGGTATATAGAGGGCTCCCTCAGCAGGTATATAGTTGGGCCCCCTCAGCAGGTATATAGATGGCCCCCTCAGCAGGTATATAGATGGGCCCCCTCAGCAGGTATATAAATGGCCCCCCTCAGCAGGTATATAGATGGCCCCCTCAGCAGGTATATAGATGGCTCCCTCAGAAGGTATATAGATGGGCGCCCAGCAGGTATATAGATGGGCCCCTCAGCAGTTATATAAATGGGCCCCATCAGCAGGTTTTATAAAAATAAAAACAGTAATACTTACCATTACTCCTTCCCGGCCGAGCGTCCTTCTCTACACTGGCAGCATGACGTCATCACGTCGCCAACGCGGTAACGCTCCTCCGGAAGCTCCGTGGCCGCACAGCCTATTAGTTATTAGGCTGTGCTACTGAGGAGAGGCAGCGGCGCGGTGGAAACACTTCACCGGGCCGCTGCCTTGTTGCCGCAGCGGGGCCCGATTAGTACAGGGTCGCGGCGGGCCCCGAGCGGTAAAAGGCCGCAGCAGGGCCCGATTTGTACAGGGCCGCGGCGGGCCCCGAGCGGTAAATGGCCGCAGCGGGGCCCGATTGGTACGGGGGCGCGGCGGGCCCCGAGCGGTATTAAAAGGCACAGCAGGGCCCGATTGGTACAGGGTCGCGGCGGGCCCCGAGGGTAAAAGGCCGCCAGCAGGGCCCGATTAGAACAGGGCCGCGGCGGGCCCCGAGCGGTAAAAGACCACAGCAGGGCCCGATTGGTACAGGGTCGCGGCGGGCCCCGAGCGGTAAAAGGCCGCAGCAGGGACCGATTCGTACGGGGCAGCGGCGGGCCCTGAGTGGTAAATGGCCGCAGCGGGGACCGATTAGTACGGGGCAGCGGCGGGCCCCGAGCGGTAAATGGCCGCAGCGGGGACCGATTAGTACGGGGCAGCGGCGGGCCCCGAGCGGTAAATGGCCGCAGCGGGGACCGATAAGTACGGGGCAGCGGCGGGCCCCGAGTGGTAAAAGGCCGCGGCGGGCCCCGAGTAGTACGGGGCTGCGGCGACGGGCCCTGAGTGCTGGCGGGCAGATACATTAAACAGAGGGGCCCGCTGGCGGCGGGCCCCCTTGTTTCCGAATTTGGCCCGGGCCCCGTACGGCAGTACCCCCTGTACTGTCCTATCGGCGGCCCTGTAATGGCTCGGTGATTAGCATAGTGTGGCATGTTGTGTCAGTGGTTTGCACAGCGCAGCACAGTGGCTCAGTGGTTAGCACAGTGTGGCACGGTGGCCAGAGGCATAACTTCAGACTCTTGGGCCCTAGTGCAAAAAGGGAAATGGGGCCTCCCTGTTACCAGGCGCCATTCACAATTCTGGTATTATCTTATGTCACAGAAGGGCTTTTGGACCCCTCATGCTGCAGGAGCCAGTAGTGACTGCTACCGCTGCACTCCCTATAGCTATGCCCCTGATGGTGGCTCAGTGGTTAGCACAGTATTCCATGTTGACTCAGTGGTTACCACAGTGCAGCTTGGTGGCTCAGTGGTTAGCATAGTGTGGCATGGTGGCTCAGTGGTTAGCACAGTGCAGCCCAGTGGCTCAGTGGTTAGCACAGTGCAGCATGGTGGCTCAGTGGTGAGCACAGTGCAGCCCAGTGGCTCAGTGGTTAGCACAGTGCAGCTTGGTGGCTCAGTGGTTAGCATAGTGTGGCATGGTGGCTCAGTGGTTAGCACAGTGCAGCATGGTGGCTCAGTGGTTAGCACAGTGCAGCATGGTGGCTCAGTGGTTAGCACAGTGCAGCATGGTGGCTCAGTGGTTAGCACAGTGCAGCATGGTGGCTCAGTGGTTAGCATAGTGTGGCATATTGGCTCAGTGGTTAGCACAGTGCAGCATAGTGGCTCAGTGGTAAGCATAGTGTTACCTTACAGTGCTGGAATTCCCCTCTGCATCTGCGCCAATTCAGCTATAAATGTATTCAAGTGAAACTTGACAGATGGCAAAACATGATATCCTGCTTTGCAATGGCCTTAGTTTTGGCATAAAAGCATATAGCACAAAAAGCCGCTATAGTGCGGAAGCATAACCTTGCTACATCCCTGTGTCCTTCTTATATCCCATATGTGTACAATATTCCATATGTGGCCTCACCGTGTGGAGCATTTCTGCCTCTTTCAATGTAACTCATGATTTCCTAAGCCTTGGTAGCAGCTGCCTGGCCTTCATCACTGCATTTGAGACTACTGTCTACCAATATCCGCAAGTCTTTTTCAGCCATAGTTTTAAGCAATATCAAGCTATTTAGTATATATTTATCATTGGCCCAAGTGCATCAACATTTATCCACATTATACTTTATTTGCCATTTCTAAGCCCAAGCCTCCAACTTTCCCAAATCCCTGTGTAATATTCTATTATCCTCGGGGTCATTAAAGTCCTTCAAGATAATTGCTTTGTTCTGATTTGCTGCTTCATCTATTTGTGTTATTGGCCGGTGTTCTGGTGTTTCCATTATACTCGAAGACATAAAGTAAACCCCTAAAAGAATTGTATCATTCATTCCTCCTCCTCGTATCTCCACCCTTGGGGACTCCACATCTTCTGCTCCCTCACTGATATTATCACCCAGGATTTTACATACAAGAACATCCCTCGTCCTCCCTTATTCATTAGCGGCTTGTCTATCTAAGGAGATTTTCAACACGGAATCAACACTGAAACCTCATCAATATATAACAGTTTTTTTTGTTTTTTTGTTGTTTTCTTTTATTTTATTCCAGAGCAGATTTCATATCCTCCAGTAAAACAACCTGCACTGTCGTTCAGACTGTGCCCAACTGCACGATTCTGCCATCAAAGGCTCAATCATAATGTGCTTTTTTTCAAAGTGTGGTATACAGTTGAAACCAGACGTTTCCATCCACTCTATAAGAAGCCCCATCTGCAGGTTTTTCTCACTCTCTGACATGAAATCAGAATAGACCTTCCCCGTTTTAGGTCAATTAGGAACCAAAATTATTTCTATTTGCCAAATGCAGAATAATGAGGGTCGAATTTTTAAGGCATTTTTATTACTTTCTGCAAAGTCACAAGTTTCCTCCATTTCATTAGTATTTGGAAGCTTTGCTCTTAAACTGTAGGACTTGGGTCAAACATTTTGGATCCTTCCACAAGCTTCTCACAATAGTTGGTGGGAGTTTTGGCCCCTTCCTCCTGACAGAACTGATGTAACTGAGCCATGTTTGGGGGTCGTCTTGCTCGCACCGGACTTTTCAGCTTTGCCCATACATTTTCAATAGGATTGAGATCAGGGCTTTGTGATGGCCACTCCAAAACATTGACTTGGTTCTCCTTAAGCCACTTTGAAACCAGTTTACAGTAGCTTCGGGGCATTGTCCATTTGGAAGACTCATTTCCGCCCAAGCTGTAATTTCATGGCTAATGTCTTGAGATGTTCCTTCAGTATTGCCACATAATCTTCTATCCTTATGATGCCATCTATTTTGTGAAGTGCATCAGTCCCTCCTGCAGCAAAACAATCCCACAACATGATGCTGGCACTCCTGTGTTTCACAGTTGGGATGGTGTTCTTAGGCTTCCAAGATGTACTCTTTCCCCTCCAAACATAACAATGGTCATTATGGCCAAACATTTCAATTTTAGTTTCATCAGACCACAGGACAAGTCTCCAAAAATCTAGGTCTTTGTTCCTTTCCATTTGCAAACACTAATCTGGCTTTTATGTTTCTTTTGGAGTAATGGCTTCTTCCTGGCAGAGCGGCCTTTCAGCCCATGTTGATATAGTACTCACTTCACTGTGGATAATGACACAGTCTTACCAGCTTCCGCCAGCATCTTCACAAGGTCTTTTGCTTTTATTCTTGGGTTCATATGTACATGTCAGACCAAGGAACGTTCATCTCTTAGACACAAAACCCCTCCTGAGTGGTATGATGGCTGGACATTCCCATCTTTTTTGTACTTGTGTATAATTGTTTGTACAGATGAAAGAGGCAACTTCAGGTATCTGGATATTGCACTCAAGGATGATCCAGACATGTGCAAGTCCACAATTCTCTTCCTGATATCTTGGCTGATTTCTTTAGACTTTCCCATGATGTTACGCACAGAAGTAGTGTGTTTCTGGTGTGAATTAAAAAAAATACATCCACAGGTGTGTATCTAATTAACTCAGATGTTACCAATAAACCTATCAGAAGCTTCCAAAGACATGACATCATCATATGGGCGGTCCAAAATTGTTTAACGGCAGAGTAATCCCAGTGTATGGAAACTTCTGACTTTGCAGAAAAGTAATAAAATTGCCTTAAAAATTCTCTCATTACTCTGCATTTGGCAAATAGAAATAATTTTGGTTCCTAATTGACCTAAAACGGGGAAGGTTTATTCTGATTTCATGTCAGATAGTGAGAAAAACCTGCAGATGAGGCTTGTATATAGTGGATGGAAACTTCTGGTTCCAACTGTATCTGACGACACTCAAATCCACACCTCTTGCCCAGATAGTAGTTGATAGCTTTCTAGGATCCCAGAATCATCCATAGATGGAGAAAACAGAGTTCATCATCTTTTTCTCATCCCACTCCACCTCTACATCAGATCTATCCATCACAGTCAATGGCTTTATACTCTCCCCAGTACCACACGTCTGTTGCCTTGGGATAACCCTCTTCTATGCCTTGTTTTTTAAACTGTACATCCAAGCCCTGGCCACCTTCTGCCGCCTCCACCTGAAAAAATATTTCCAGAATCTGCTCCTTTCTTGACTCTGACTCCACAAATAGCTTGTCCTCACCCTCATCATCTAATGCTTGGATAACTGCAACACTCTTTTCTGTAACCTCAAGTCTAACACTCTTGCTACTCTTCGACCCATTGTCAACTCCATTCCCCGGCTTACCAACCTCTCTCCTTGTTATTCCTCTGCCTCTCCTCTCTACCTTTTCCTTCAGTGGCTACCCATTGCCGAGAATTCAGTTTCAAGGGGGTTTTATTTCAATACAATGACAAGCTTTCAACAAGTAGGGAAACATAGTTGAAAATGTTTCTAAAGACATTGCTTTGTTGATTTTTTTTTGATCAGGAAGATTTGATCTCCCCTTAGAGCACACACCTCTCCCTGCTCTCTTATCTCTTACTTCTCTAAGCTGCTGTCACTCACTCACTTCATCCATGGTGAGCCACCTCCTGTAGAGTCTTATCTCTAGTAATGGACTGTGGAAGCTTCTCATTTAGCTAAGTAAACACTATATAACGCTCTACGGACTTAGTAATACACTTAATAAATCTCTTGCACTCATGTCAGTGTAACAGGAATAGCTATTAATACCAGAGCTGATGTGTCAATCACTGCTATAGTGACCTGCCCACAGCTTAATCAGCATGTGTGATTCTAAAGCTGATGTGGCTTTGTGAAACTGCATGATGAGAAAACCCCTTTAAGTTGCTAACAATGACATAAAAGGCTCTCCATAACCTGCCCAGTCCATACAACTCCAACTCCATACAATCTCATGATACCTCTCCTTGGGTATTTTTTTGCTCCTCATAGGACATCCTCCTATGCTCTCCACAACTGCCTGCAAGACTTCTCCTGTGCTTCCCCTATACTCTGTAAATCATTACCTCAACACATTAGCCTCTCATCCTTTACTGTTTTGAAAAGCCACCTAAAAGAAACCGATCTCTTCAGGATAGCCTATAACCTACAAAAACCCTGATGCCACCATAATATAAATACCTTTTGTCTCCCCTTTCTCCATTGAAGGTTGTAAGCTCTTGCGGGCAGGATCCTCTTTCATTCCCCATTGTAGATTGTAAGCTCTCGTGGGCAGGGTCCTCTCTCCTCCATTGTAGAATGTAAGCTCTCATGGGCAGGGTCTTCTCCTCCATTGTAGAATGTAAGCTCTCGCAGGCAGGGTTCTCTCTCCTTCACCATTGTAGATTGTAAGCTCTCGTGGGCAGGGTCCTCTCTCCTCAAATTTATAATGTAAGATCTAATGGGCAGGGTCTTCTCCTCCATTGTAGATTGTAAGCTCTCTTGGACAGGGTCCTCTCTCCTCCTCCATTGTAGATTGTAAGCTCTCACGGGCAGGGTCCTCTCTTCTCCATTGTAGATTGTAAGCTCTCACGGGCAGGGTCCTCTCTCCTCCTCCATTGTAGATTGTAAGCTCTTGCGGGCAGGGTCCTCTCTCCTTCTCCATTGTAGATTATAAACTCTTGTGGGCAGGGTCCTCTCTTCTCTCCATTGTAGATTATAAACTCTTGTGGGCAGGGTCCTCTCTTCTCTACATTGTAGATTGTAAGTTCTAGTGGGCAGGGTCCTCTCTCTTCCTCCATTGTAGATTGTAAGCTCTCGTGGGCAGGGTCCTCTCTCCTCCATTGTAGATTGTAATCTCTCGTGGGCAGGGTCCTCTCTCCTCCATTGTAGATTGTAATCTCTCGTGGGCAGGGTCCTCTCTCCTCCATTGTAGATTGTAAGCTCTTGTGGGCAGGGTCTTCTCTCTTTCTCAATTGTAGATTGTAAGCTCTTGCAGGCAGGGTTCTTTCTCCTCCATTGTAGATTGTAAGCTCTCGTGGGCAGGGTCCTCTCTCCTCCATTGTAGATTGTAAGCTCTCACGGGCAGGGTCCTCTCTCCTTCTCCATTGTAGATTGTAAGCTCTCGCGGGCAGGGTCCTCTCTCCTTCTCCATTGTAGATTGTAAGCTCTCACGGGTAGGGCCCGCTCTCCTTCTCCATTGAAGGTTGTAAGCTCTTGCAGGCAGGATCCTCTTTCCTTCCCCATTGTAGATTGTAAGCTCTCGTGGGCAGGGTCCTCTCTCCTTCTCCATTGTAGATTGTAATCTCTCGCAGGCAGAGTCCTCACTTCTCCTCCATTCTAGATTGTAAACTTTCATGGGAAGGGTCCTCTCTTCTTCTCCGTTTTACATTGTAAGATTTCATGGGCAGAGTCCTCTCTCCTTCTCCATTGTAGATTGTAAACTCTCGTGGCAAGGGTCCTCTCTTTTCCATTGTAGATTTTAAGCTCTTATGGGCAGGTTCCTTTCTTCGCCTCTATTATAGATTTCAAGCTCTTGTGGGCAGGGTCCTCTCTTCTCCTCCATTGTAGATTGTAAGCTCTTGCAGGCAGGGTCCTCTCTTCTCCTTGTAGATTGTAAGTTCTCGTGGGCAGGTCCTCTCTTCTCCTTCCTTGTAGATTGTAAGCTCTCGCAGGCAGAATCCTCTATTCTCCTTCCTTGTAGATTGTAAGCTCTCGTGGGCAGGGTCCTCTCTCCTCCATTGTAGAATGTAAGCTCTCATGGGCAGGGTCTTCTCCTCCATTGTAGATTGTAAGCTCTGGCGGGCAGAGTCCTCTCTCCTCCTCCACTGTAGATTGTAAGCTCTCACGGGCAGGGTCCTCTCTCCTCCATTGTAGATTGTAAGCTCTTGCGGGCAGGGTCCTCTCTTCTCCTCCATTGTAGATTGTAAGATCTTGTGGGCAGGGCCCTCTCTCTTCTCCTCTATTGTAGATTGTAAGCTCTTGCAGGCAGGGTCCTCTCTCCTCCATTGTAGATTGTAAGCTCTTGCAGGCAGGGTTCTTTCTCCTTCATTGTAGATTGTAAGTTCTCATGGGCAGAGTCCTCTCTCGTCCTCCATTGTAGATTGTAAGCTCTCGTGGACAGGGTCTTCTCTCCTCCATTGTAGATTGTAAGCTCTCGTGGGCAGGGTCCTCTCTTCCTCCATTGTAGATTGTAAGCTCTTGTGGGCAGGGTCCTGTCTCCTCCATTGTAGATTGTAAGCTCTTGCAGGCAGGGTTCTTGCTCCTTCATTGTAGATTGTAAGTTCTCATGGGCAGAGTCCTCTCTCTCCTCCATTGTAGATTGTAAGCTCTGGTGGTCAGTGTCTTCTCTCCTCCATTGTAGATTGTAAGCTCTCGTGTGCAGGGTCCTCTCTCCTCCATTGTAGATTGTAAGCTCTCGTGGGCAGGGTCCTCTCTCCTCCATTGTAGATTGTAAGCTCTTGTGGGCAGGGTCCTGTCTCCTCCATTGTAGATTGTAAACTCTTGCAGGCAGGGACTTCTCTCCTACATTGTAGATTGTAAGCTCTCGCGGGCAGGGTCCTCTCTCCTCCATTGTAGATTGTAAGCTCTCACGGGTAGGGCCCACTCTCCTTCTCCATTGTAGATTGTAAGCTCTCATGGGTAGGGTCCGCTCTCCTTCTCCATTGTAGATTGTAAGCTCTCACGGGTAGGGCCCGCTCTCCTTCTCCATTGAAGGTTGTAAGCTCTTGCAGGCAGGATCCTCTTTCCTTCCCCATTGTAGATTGTAAGCTCTCGTGGGCAGGGTCCTCTCTCCTTCTCCATTGTAGACTGTAATCTCTCGCAGGCAGAGTCCTCACTTCTCCTCCATTCTAGATTGTAAACTTTCATGGGAAGGGTCCGCTCTTCTTCTCCGTTGTACATTGTAAGATTTCATGGGCAGAGTCCTCTCTCCTTCTCCATTGTAGATTGTAAACTCTCGTGGCAAGGGTCCTCTCTTCTCCATTGTAGATTGTAAGCTCTTATGGGCAGGGTTCTCTCTTCTTCCCTCTCCATTGTATATTGTAAGCTCTCGCTGGTAGGGCCCTCTCTACTTCCCCTCCATTTTATATTGTAAGCTCTCAAGGGCAGGGTCCTCTCTCCTCCATTGTAGAATGTAAGCTCTCGCAGGCAGAATCCTGTCTCCTCCATTGTAGATTGTAAACTCTTGCAGGCAGGGACTTCTCTCCTCCATTGTAGATTGTAAGCTCTCGCGGGTAGGGCCCGCTCTCCTTCTCCATTGTAGATTGTAAGCTCTCGCGGGTAGGGCCCGCTCTCCTTCTCCATTGTAGATTGTAAGCTCTCGCGGGTAGGGCCCGCTCTCCTTCTCCATTGTAGATTGTAAGCTCTCGCGGTCAGGGTCCTCTCTCTTCCTACATTGTAAATTATAAACTCTTGGGGGCAGGGTCCTCTCTCCTCAATTGTAGATTGCAAGCTCTTGCAGGCAGCGTCCTCTCTGCTTTCATATCATATCATATTACTTAATGTTATTGCATACCTCCCAACTTTTAAAAATTGCCAAGAGGGACACATCAGGCCACACCTATAACCACACCCAGATATATGACATCACACCAAGACACGCCTCTAACCACGCCCAAACAAATACATGCCAACATTTTAGACAGCCAAAAAAGGGACACAGTTTCAGGATTGCATTGTATCCAATGATGAAATATTAAGTAAGTTATTATGTAGTATACAGCAAGGAAGCAATCAGATACTTTGTAAAGAACAATAGTTAGTTTATTGACACTAATCTATTTCCCAAATGAAAAAGAGGGACATTTATAGAGCAAAGAGGGACAGAGGGACAAGGGTTAAAAATAGGGACTGTCCCTCCAAAATAGGGACACTTGGGAGGTATGTTATTGTATTTGTCTTATATGATGTGCTTGAATCCTTTGACTTATACAGCGCCCTGGAATTAATGACACTATAATAATAATAATAATAATAAAAATAATCTCTTTTTTAATAAAGTTGAGTTGTCTAGGGCCTTAAGGGTGCAGATAAACCTAGCATAGTATGTAATCGGTTATCACTGTGCACAAATTAGACTGTTAAAATTACATATTTAGTTTTATTACTTATGTTTTGTAGAATAATTGACCTAAAGTATCACACTGCATCCCACTTCTGACACCCCAGTGATCAGCTGTAATCAATAGAGGTCACAGAAGCAAGTTTCCAAGTTCCGTGTAGCACTGCCAAAGGCATTATGAGATATTATTGTTATTATCATTGGGCAAAAAACGAATTGTTAGCATTACATATATAATTATGTTACATATTTTATGATAATAATAAAATTACAATAAAGTGATCACACTATGTCCCACTTCTGACACCTCAGCTGTAATCAACAGTGAAGATAAAAGCAAGTTTTCGGTTTTTCTACAGCAGCAGCAGGGGAGAAATTACATATATGCATGTAGCAGAGTTTAACATGATCATGACATCACAGCTTTCCATGTTATCGACTCTTACCTCACAACAAAGGTAATTGAAAAGCACTGAAATTACTATTCGGTAATGCGATATTATGGTGTGTCATCTGTCAAGGTTAGCCTTGCTACTTCTGTATCTGACTGATAACAATATTACTATCATGTTCTTAAGGAGCTATGGAGCGGGCCATAGGGAAAAGTGTAATGGGATTGCCATCTTGGTACACCCTTCTCCATTATCTATATAATGCAAAAGTCTTTACAAGTGATTGTGCCCCCACATGTAGAAGTGTTAAAGAAAAGAAGTTTCAAAAATAAAAAAAAATCTTAAAAGTTCTTTCCTGTCAAAACAAATTAAAAAAAAAAGTTACACATAATTGGTGGTATTGCTCCACCACTAAAAGTCCAGGCTATCAAAAAATAACATAAATTATCCTGTGAAAAGGTGAAATAATAACCCAATGACTAAATTTATTGTTGATTTTTGGCTCATTTACATCCACAAAAAATTGAAATAAAAAGTGATCAAAATGTTCCCCAAAATGACACAAGTAAAAATGACACTTCAGCCCACAAAGAATGAGCCCTCACCAAGGTCCAAAGAAAAAGGTCCTTAAAAATTATTTTGGTTCAGAAAATGGCGCTGCCGCACAGAGAAAAAAAAAAATATTTTTTTTTTTTAAATACCAAGACAAAATTAAAACTTTACAAATTTGCCATCATGGAATCATACTGATCTGCAGAATACAGATAATGTGTCATTTATACCAAACACAGAACCCTGGTGCACAGTGGTTAGATCTGGAGGGCGGACTTGCAATCATCCGTACCATTCCAGGACAAGCCAATTAACTAAATGAGGCGACTTTGGCTTCCTTAACTGCTCCCCGGTGACTTGTTAGTGTGGATTGCTGTACGATGGCTTGATAGTGCAATTTAACTGTTGTGGTATTTGTCTTGCGCTTGTGACATTGCAATTAAGACACCAGAGAAGATCATGGTAGTGGATATGATGGAAATCTTATTAATTCCCCCTCCTGATGCTCTTTACTACTTTCTATCACATGTTTGCAGATGGACGGACCCAACTTTTAGTCAATTTAATTTTATAATACGAGACATTTACATAGGTGACCATATTGGCCACCGAGAAATTGTCCAAAAAGAAATGGGCTTTTTTTTGAAAATTTTAGTAGAAAGGTGTTTTGTTACCCTGAAACCAAATCGACCCCATAGCAACCAATCAGGTTCATAGCAAAGCCATAGAAACCAATCGAGCCATAGCATAAAATTTTAAAAGGCCATACAATAAAACCCCAAAAAACCAACAGACCCCAAAAGGGACCAATCAGAGTTCATGCCTACCAATCAGAGCTTAAAGAAACCAATCAGAGCTCAAGGTAACCAATCAGAGGTCATAGCGACCAATCTGAGCCCATAGCGATCAATAACAGCTCACGGCTCTATCTCTGATTGGTTGCTATGGGCAACAAAAACATTTTTTCCCAAAAAACATTTTGGATTTTCCATAATAGAGAAAGTTTTCAATTTTTTAAATGCTTTCCAGTGGTTTTACTTGTTAATCAAGGTCAGATAACCCCTGGAAAAGTGGGAAATCACTGTTAAATCATTTTTGTACATATTACAATGGTCCAAACAGATATAAAAAAAAGGCGTTGTGTTCTTAAGTATAAAAAAAAAAACTAAAAAAAATAAAGGGATATATTTTTACCGTGTCCCACTAAAATGTTAGGTCTATGTGGCCGATTGGTCTATGTGCCATATTCCTCGTGCCATATTTGGAAGTGGCTATTTGAAAGTGGCATGAGCTTCAGAAATATGAAAAAATAGCAGAATGAGCAAAAGGGAGCGGAAGATCCCTTCTATTTGAGAACTGGCCCTTTTTTTTTTACAATAACCTTTATTCCCAAGCTTACTTTTGTTCCCCTTGCGCCTTGTTTTTTTTCCCTACCCCCCAGTTCGCCCCTGAAATGCTTTATCCTACCACACCTTTTCCTTCCCTTACCTATGCCCAATCCCACACATTTTTTTCCCCTTTTTTAAACTCCCAAACACCTGCTTACATAGTCCCCGAAAAAAAAAGGCTTTTCAATCATTTAAACCACCCTGTTCTTTTCATTCTCCTGCTTCTGTGGGGGGGACATCTCTCCTAACCCAGGCCCACCCTCCTTTACTGTTCCAACCTCCTAATTCCATAGAAACCTTGTTAACCTTCTTGCTATTCATCATAGTCTTTTCCTGCCCCTTTTAAATGTGCTTTTTGGAACCCCCGATCCGTCTGTAACAAACTTAAATGTGTTTGATCTTTCCCTTTTAAAATTTCCCTCACCTACTGTCTCACTGAAACATGGGGCTCCGCACTTGACACCCCTTCCCCTTTCAGCCTCTCACCTTGGTGGCCCACACTTCACTCCACCCCCAGCCTAGAACGCAGGGTGGGAGTTGAAAACTTTTTTCTCCCACTGCACTTACCAGGGTTTTTCCCCCGCCCCCTCCTCACTTTCCCCTCCTTGGTCCACACCCTGACTTTTTTGGCCATTTCTTAAGGTGGGTTTTGTACAGACCCCCCCACCACCCCGCCCGTTTCTTTGGGCATTTCACGCCGGCTCCTATTTTCTCACCGAAATATTCACTCACGGGGGTTTTCCCCCCTTTGTGACCCATTTCTCCTTCTGCCTTCAGTTTCTTTTCCCAAACATCTTTTTGGCCCCTTTTTAATTTACAGACTCTCCACCCCCAAGGTGGGCACCTTTGTTTTGGGCTTCTGCTGTCTTTCACAATTTCTAACCTCATAATTTTTTCCCTTTCTCGCTCTTGACCGCAAAATTTTTCTCTTTTACTTCACTAAATTTCAGCCTTCTCTGGGCACACCTGCCCATTCACATCAGGGAAAAATCCCCTCCATGAAATAGGAACTCAAAAGACACCATACGCCTATGCCCCTACCCCTGGGGGGGGGGGCTCTCCCAAAAAGGGGTGACCCCCTAATCTCCTCCCTCTTCCAATACCTGGTTTTTCCACATGCTGCACCCCGTACATCGCCCTTTCTTTTTACCTACCCCTACCGGTCTCTCCTAGTGCGCCCTTTTTATTTCCTCCTCTTCCTTTTCACGCCCACCCCGTCTTCCACAGGGCAACACCCCCATAATTCCTCCTCTCTCTGTTACCACCCCACCCAGTTTCTCCACAGTGCTGCCCCCCTATTCCCTCTCTCATTCTATATTAAACCCCTTTCCCCGGGCTCCCCCACGTGCTGCCCCCCTACATCTCCTCCCTATCTCTGTCACCACCATACCCCTCTCTCCCATTGGCACCCCTACAACTCCTCTTCATCTCTATATACCCCCCTTCCGGTCTCTCCAACACAGAATAATTCCTCCTTATTCGTCTACCACCCTTCCCGGGTTTCCTTTGCCGCCTCCAAGATTTCACACATGCTGCACCAGTTCTCTGGAACATGCTGCCCTGTACGATCAGGCACACTCACAACCCTCATAATAGGGCCTTGAGAACACATATTCTCAGTCGGCTCCAAATCCTAATTGTTAACCCCCACGGCTTACCACCTCTTTTATCCAAAAACTAGGGCACTCCAGGCACTTATTGTACATAGATGTACAGTAGGGTGGCGGGTCACCAAAATTTTATGTAAACCCCTCCTATTTTGGAACTGGCTGGACCATTGCAAACCTAACACTTCTTACCCTTTGTCTCACCCATACAGCCTAATAGATTGCAAGCTCTCGTGATCAGGGCCCTCACACCTTGGGCCACATGTATGAAAACTATTTAGGTCTAAAACTCACTTTTTTGCCCATAGTAACCTAAACAGTTTTCATGCATATGGCCCCTTGTGTCTCACCTGTAAGTTCTTTTAATGTGTAATGTCTGTACGTATACCCTCTAAATTATAAAGTGCTGTGGAATATGTTGGTGCTTTATTAAGATTATTATTATTATTAAAATGTTATAGACTACTGTTTCCTATATGTTTAAAAAATAAGTATGGAGACACCCCACTGTATTTCAAAAAGGCAACTTTTTGGCTTAGACTGGGTGGATGGGGGCTTATGGACATGTATGATGTATACTTTGGGAATACTCCTACCATGTACAGTATCTGTATCTCCAACACATACAAAAATGAAAGTCCAAAGCCTTATGATTAGTGTTGAGCGATTTTTATCGACAAAGTTGAAATCGGCAAGGTTTTTATGGTGATCGAAATTTCAGATCATGCATAATTAAGGTTTAAAAACTGTGCATCATCTATTAAGACGCGCAATTTCGGGGCTTCCTGTAATTTTGGCGGCCAGCAAATCAGATTACAGAATAGAGCAGGGTGAGATGTGTGTGCGACGTCATGACTGGGATGTGTATGGTTGCGATTGGCTGAAAAATCACATCACCTCGTTTTACATAGAACAGCGTTTCCTGTTCAGCCTTAGCCCGTGTTCACGCGGCTTATTCCCGACGGATTTGTGAGCCGTATTGAGCTCACAAATCCGCCGTGAATAAGGGGCTGGACGGGGGCGGGGCCGGAGCGCGGCGGGGGCGCCGCTCCCGGCCCCATATACAATGCATTGTTTACGACGCGTACGCGCCGTAAATAATGTGCATGTCACTTTTTTCCCCCCGCGGCGGATTCGCCGAGCGGGGAGGAGCGACGGAATCCACTGTTCTCTATGAGAGCAGTGGATTACCGTAATGCCCGGGCCGGATTGGCGCCGTACTGAAGCGCAAATCCGGCGCGGAGTACGGCGCCAATCCGCGGCAAAATAATCCGTGTGAACGAGGCCTTAGTGTCTCTCAGCGTCTCATAGGAATAGGACGTGCGCTCTGCCTGTGGCCAAACAGCTCAGCGAAATTAGTCTATTTCTGCACAGAGAAACCTCTACTATTAGCTGTGATCCTTCCAATTTAGTTAGATTAGAGATTGGAAGATTTTATTTAGTTAGCTAGAGAATCTTAAAGCAGCATCTACCGCTGTAAATTCACGGCGGTGGGAGCGGGGGGGGGGGCCCCCGCGGGCGAACACAGACAAGCTCTATCTATAAAGAACACTGGATAAAGTTCACCAAGACTTAGTGTAGACCATACATGCCAACTCTCCCGTTTTTGGGGGGGGTCCCGCTATTTGGGGTCCCCTCCCGCCCTCCGGGGGGCGTTGGCATTCCTCCCGCCGCCTGCCGGCGGCGGGGGTCCTTTAAATTACCGTGGCGCAAGAGTAGCGCTGGTGCGCTACTCTTGCGCCGCGGGACCGCTCCTACAGGCGGGTGCAGCGGCCGCAGCGGCCGTTCACCCGCCCGCGTCTCACTGTGCGGGGAGGAGGCAGGAGGGATCGCTCCCTCCTCCCTCCTCTCCCTGTATGACGGTGCCGGTGTGTGCGCCGTACATACAGGTCAACGGCGCAGGGGGAAGTGACGCGCGCTGCAGGGGAGTGACGCGCGGCTGCTCTCACTTCCCCCTGCCCGCTGAAGAGATCGGTCGGGAGCGGCCACGCTGCAGGAGCCTGGTAAGGTAATTGGATTTTATTATTTAATTTTTTTTAGCTTTAGGGGCTCTACCTGGCTAACAGAGAGGGCAAACTACCTGGCAACAGGGGGCACTACCTGGCAACAGAGGGGGCACTACCTGGCAACAGAGGGGACATCTACCTGGCAACAAAGGGGCACTACCTGGCAACAGAGGGGGCACTACCTGGCAACAAAGGGGGCACTACCTGGCTAACAGATGGGGGCACTACCTGGCAACAGAGGGGGCACTACCTGGCAACAGAGGGACACTACCTGGGAACAGAGGGGGCACTACCTGGCTAACAGATGGGACACTTACCTGCTAACAGATGGGGGCACTACCTGGCTAACATAGGGGGCACTACCTGGCAACATAGGGGGCACTACCTGGCAAACAGATGGGGCACTACCTGGCAAACAGATGGGGGCACTACCTGGCTAACAGATGGGGGCACTACCTGCTAACAGATGGGGGCACTACCTGGCAACAGAGGGGACATCTACCTGGCAAACAATGGGGGCACTACCTGGCAAACAGATGGGGCACTACCTGGCAAACAGATGGGGGCACCTACCTGCTGACAATAGGGCACTTACCTGGCTAACAAGTGGGGCACCTACCTGGCTAACAATGGGGGCACCTACCTGGCTAACATTGGGGCACCTACCTGGCTAACAATGGGGGCATCTACCTGGCTACAGAGGGGGCATCTACTTGGCTACAAGGGGGCATCTACCGGCCTGTAAGGGGCACTACCTGGTTATGGGGGGCTACTACCTGGCTATAAGGGCATCTACCTGGCTTTCTTCCAAAGCCGTTATGCAGTTAGGTGGAGTGGGTGTGGCTTTTTTGAAGGGCGTGGCATACCAACAAGATGGGCGTGTCCATGCAAATATTTGCCGCGCCGCCCACTAAGTTCTCCTACTTTTTCATCTTTGAAAGTTGGCAACTATGGTGTAGACATTGTAGTGGAATATCTTTATTATTAACAGTTTGCTATTGAAATATTTCCTGGATATTGGGCTGCCTGAACTTATATTGGATACACATCATTTCTAGTAACTGCAGGTCTATTTGTTAGCTGCAAAACTCCACTTTTATTATCAGTATACATTTCAGATAGGTGTTCATTTTCAATTTACCCATTACACCTGTGTTGATATAGCCACCTTGCAGTTAAATTACAATCCAGCAATCTTGTAGTCAGCACAGGTGAATTGAAAGGTGCAAAAAATACCGTGATTAACAAAAAACATAACAATACGTGTTTTTTGACTTTTGCCCAGTCCAGAATTTGTTGATAGACCCACCTTGCAGTTAAATTTGAATCCAGCAATTTTTTTTTGATTAGAGGGATTTAAGAATAGCTGTGTTTGCCGTCTTTAATAAGAGACTTTCCAAAACTATCCATACCTTCTCAAATTTTTATATTTCTGAACATGGAGCGAAATTCAGGTGGGAAGCGAGCAAAGAGGGGGGTAGGACATGGAGGTAGAGGTACGAGAGAAGGGGCTCTTTCCAGTGCTGCGACCCAAAAACGCATGCCAGCGGATCGTCGGTTGCAGGACCATCAGACCTGTCATTTGCTGGGGCAGGCCCTGTGAATCTAAGTAACGAACAGTGTCGCCAATCTGTCCTTCAGTGGTTAATGCAACCTGCATCTAGCAGTCTTACCTCCTCGTCCTCCCAGTCACGGTCACAAATGTCGTCATCAGCATCATCAGCATCCGTCCAACATGAAGCAGCCCAAATGTCAACTCGTGTACCCACCACTGTGGATAAGCCATTGTCTGAGGACCTCTTTGATGACAAAAGGCGGTTGGGGTCAGAAGGGATGTTAAAAAGATCAAGAGGATGATTTAGTCTGCTCTGACGCCCAGTTACTGTTGCCATCAGGGGGGGTGAAGGAAGCCGGTCAATGGGCAAAAATCCCGGGCGGCGTCGCAAACGCCTTGCAGTCCCCCTTGCTTGTAGCCCATAGCTTTTGGATGCAGAAAGTCAGGACGACCAAGTCACCTGTGTTTGATGAAGATGAGATACGACATTGCGGGATCCACCCTTTGTCTTTTCCCCGCTGAATTTGCTTGCGACCCGCTTAAATCAGGGGACGAGGAGGAAGACGATGGGTAGTGTCAATATGGGTCCCACCACAAAAGGGAGAGGGCGGTCGCAGAAGTCCGCTGATATGATTCTGCAGCCACGTCCAGGCGCAAACCCCGCTCCTCGCTTATCACCGTCAAAAGGGTCCAGGACCTCTCAACCCTGGGCCTTCTTTGAGCAAGCCTCTGATTCACCCAGCGATTTCATATGCCGCCTTTGCCGGAAACGCATACGTAGAGGCAAGAACCTTAAGTGGTTAACCACCACCAACTAGTCACATGCAGCGAATGCATGAGTTGAAATGGAGGCAACACTTGGCCAAAAAAGGCCAAAACCGACGCCGGGCCTCCAACCACTGTCAAAACCCTCTGTCTCCGCCTCCTCCGCCACCACCAAGCGTTCCTCCAGCTGCCCATGTCTCTCAAGTCATGATCAGGGATCACCTCCGCTTCAGCCTCCACCATCGCCCGAGTACCACCAGCACCACCAGAGACCCATCCAAACCCCTTTCTTCCTTACGCCAGTTTGACGACCTTTCACGCCGTACAGCGGCCAGTCTAACAGCCAGCCTTCTGTCTTCCGGGTTTGGGAGCAGAAGAAACACTTTAACCCAAACCATCCCAAAGCCAAAAGCCTGAACGTCACATTGCCGGGCTTTTGGGCCCTTTGAAATTTGCCTTTCCGTCTGGTGGACACAGATGGGTTCCGCCACTTCATGGCTCTCCCCTGCCCCCAATACCAATGCCGAGCGGGCCCATTTCTTTGCCAAAAAGCCCCCTGCCCTGGCCAGCCACGTGTCATCAAAAATTTCAAGCGCGTGTCTGCATCTGTGTCCGGAAAAGCCCCATCTCTCCACCGACACAGGGACTATAAGCACGGCCAAGGCCACTATATCTCTGTGACAGCTCACTGGGTGAGCTGGGTGGATGTCTCTGGGGTGACGGTGGCTCTCAGGCCGGCGCACCGCTCTTCAAAACCGCAGGGAGGGTGCAGGGCTCTGTCCCCCCAGGTCCTCTGGTGGCATCACGTGACCAAGACACCACCGTGTTGAAATTAATCTGCCTTGGAGACCGTCCACACACAGGTCAGGAGCTGTGAAAGGCTCTCCCCCAACGAGAACGAGCGCTGGCTGGGTGACAAGAACCTTGTGCTAGGCAAGGTGGGGTGCGATAAAAGGGCGAAATCTGCTGGCCCCCTTAAGAATCGGTAAGGCTGGAGCACATCCCCCTTTCCTGGCACATGTCATGAACCTTGTCGTCCAGAAATTTCTAAAGAGCTAAACCCGGGGCTGGACTGCCTGCTGAAGAAGGCTCGAGGCTGAGTTCGCACTTCCGCCGTTCACAACCCTGCTTCGTCCCGCCTGGCTGCGTGCAGCGTCAGCTCAGCCTCCCCATCAACTGTCTCATTGTTGACGTTTGGGAACACGCTGGAATTCCACCCTCCACATGCTCCAGCGATTGTGGCAGCAAACGCAATGCCATTACGCAGTACGAATGACACATGGCCTGACAAGCAGCGGTGCGGACCTCGGGGGGTTGAGACACCGAAGTGGGCAGGTGAAAGAGCTCTGCACCATCCTTGCCAGTTTTGAAGAAGCCACCCAAAATGGTCAGTGGCGGACATCCCTTGTCAGCATGAGCATTGTGGTGATCTTAGTTTCTGGAACCGATCGTTGGACACTCTGAAACATCAGGTCCCGCCAGCGACGGGGGAGGAGAAAGGAAAAAGATGCAGACACGGAGCCTTTCTCTCCGTTAAATCCACAAGGCCCGACAGTTTCTCAATTTTATTGGTCTTCATTAGCAGTGGTTCAGGTCCAGAGCTAGTGCAAGGTGGCGCATCAGCTCTCAGGGTGCATCATCTCAGGCAAGTCAGGGGTGTGTTGAAGCTGTGCCGGAGGAAGCGAAGGAGGGGGAAGGAGAGGTATTCCTAGACACCACGCCCTCCTTGGAAAAGAGGTTGGCGGAATTTGAGGCGTTAAGGAATTATTTTGCTATACCCCTCAACCCGAGCTTGGGAACTAAAGGCCCATCTCCACATGAGTCTTGATCTCCATTTCCTCCAACAGATCCCCTTTTAAGGCCATAAAAATGAACAACATTTACTGGTGCCCCCTCCTGGACCCCCCGGTACAAAACAAAACTCACACTTTTTTTCCACCCACCCAAATAGAGAGTAAAAGCAGGAAATGGGGACCTTGCTGATTGATCAACGGAACATCTTTGCGTCTGCTTCACTTCTTCAAATTCACGGTGGAAAACAACATCACGAGGGACAGCAGTAGAGCCAAAGCTAGCGCGCAGCACAAGGGGGCAGAAGCCATGGGGACCCTGGAAATCTTTTTTACCCCTCCCCAACGCAGCAATGCGGGGCACACTCCAACACACAGAACCACTTAAGATTATGGGACGACTATCTGCTCTAAACACCGAGTTTTTGAAATTTTTTCCGGGCCCCAAAAGATTCGGGGTACCAAAATGTCGAATGGCCCAGCGGCTCCCACCCCTTTTAAGGGTTGTCCTCCCCAGCAGCCAGCGTCTATCTGAGGGGGCCCCTTCACACAGCCGGGGAGTCATTACAGACAAACCACCCGGGGCTTTCCACCTAAGTGGATTGTTTGACTTTCTCAAGAAAAATCAGGCAGGATCTCGATGATTTTGGGCCCCAATTGCCAGGTCCCGATTAGTTGCGGTCATTTCACATTCCTCTCCAAACAGAAAGGGGCCCTCTTAAAAAACTTATTTTTAAAATGATCATTTTTCCCCGAAATTTTTATTCTCAATTTCCAACAGTTCATTTTGCTGGTTTTTTTTTGCTGTGGGGAGAAAAAAAAGACACCAAACAAAGAAATTTGAACACCAGCGGAATTGTACAAAAAATGTGCTGCGTTTTATTTAGCACCCCGGGGGGTACCGACCCCAACGTTTTTTTTTTTTCAGGCTAATACCCTTGATCAAGGGCTAATAGCCTGAAACGCTGGCGTCAGTTACCCCCCTGGGATACAAATAAAACGCAGCACTTTGCTTGACAAATTCCGCGGGTGTTCAAGTTTTTTTGCTCTTTATGGTTTGGCCCCGCCGATCCTAACACCGGGGGTTAAGGATGCAACTGCTTACTTACACGGGGAGACAGGTGAAATTGGAAGACATTCAGAAGTGGTGATCCCAATTTTCCTTCATGGTTTTTGTTTAAAAAGACCCCAAAGGTTTCATGACAAAACCGAAATTTCCTTTAACCACTTCATCTTTAAATTTTTCACATTGTCAAGGGTTTTTGGGGCGTTTTTGCCCAAAATTTTTTTAAAGGGCTGAGAATCATTTTTTTAAAATTTTTTTGGGTCATGTTCGTGAGATACAGCAGAAATCAGGGTCCTTTGGGAAACGAAATGGGCTTCTAAGTGGCATTTCTCCTTCACAATTTTAACAGGGGCGAAAGTCATTTTTAAAATTTTTGGGTCATGTCCCCTTTGAAATGCAGCAATACCAGTCCTATTCAAAAAAATTTTTTTCTAACGACATTTGTTCTCCAATTGTCCAAAGGGGCCTGGGTCATGTTTTGAATTTTGGGGCATTTTGCGTGAAGCACTTACTACGGGTCCTATTTAAAAAAATGTTTTTTTTTAACAGACATTTGTTCTAAAAAAGGCAAGAGGGGCTCAAAAGGTTGGGTGTTCGAAACAGGAATAGGTGGGGACACGTTAATGGACACATATTGAAAAATGATTTTTTTTGTAAATCTTAAACATAGCTATCAATCCTTTTTAGACAACCCATTTAATAAAATTTAAAAAAGAGAAACAAAGAAGGTGGGATTCCATCCGTTTTTAAAAATTGTTTTCAAAAATTAAACTACTAAAAAATTGCATGACAAAATCTGTTAAAAATTCCTCTGAATTGACAAGGAGGTACGGGAAAAATTTTACCAATGTGGGTTATTCAAGGACAGGAGTAGGGGCAAGACAGAGAACAAAGTACAGAGAAAATTTCCTCCACATTTGGTAAAATGAGAAAAAAAAACCAAGATAAAGGGCACCGGGGTGTAACAAGCTAACCCCATTTTTCCCAAGTGAACTCATTTGGTCCGCACTCAACAAGGGGGCAACGCTACCCAGGTCTTGACGTTACTGAGGAAGGCTGGAGTTCTCACACTTCCGCTTCCGCACTCTGCTTCACACACTTTTCGTTGCTGCGTCACAGGATTTAAACCTGCGTGTTAAAATAGATGAGGGACGCCAGCCTGGGTTTTCCCGCACCCACTGTAACTCCCCCGGGGCATGCGTGGCCCAGAAGGTATCGCAATTCCAGTGAAACAAAAGGGTGGTTGAAAGACTCCTTTTTGCGGCCTTTTTTTAAAGTGGGGGTTGCGGGTTTGGGGCTCAGCTTGGCCCAGGACAGGATATAAATGTCCATGAAACTAAAATGTTTTTGAAAACCCTTTTTTCCGGACTTTTTAAAATGGGGGGGGTCATGCGGGTTTTTGGGGGCCAGTTTGGCCCAGGACGGGTATAGCAATTTCCTTCAAGAAACTAAAGTTCAAATCATACTGCCTTCTGGCACTTTTTAATTTGTGGGTGAGCAAGTTTAAAAAGGGTCGGGCTGTGGTACAAGCAGGTATAAATGGTCTGTACTTTTTTTTTTTGTGCTTTTAAAAACCTAAGGGTTTCCTAAGATGTAGCACGTATCCATTTTACTGTTTGGATGTTAATTTTAGCTTTTCCCCGCCCTGTTGGTGTAATAATGAAGGGGGGTTTGTTGCCTCCCATAGACTTTAATGGTCATCGCGCATAATCGATCTCACTATCGAAAAACCTTTTCGAAGCGGGCCCACTATCGACTATCGCCCGATGTCATAGTCAACGAATCGCTCACTACTTATGATAGAAAATGAAAAGAGAGATAGATAGATAATAGATAGATAGATACATGATAATAGGGGGAAATTTATGATAATAGATATAATAATATGAGATAGATTTTATTTGATAAAAGAATGAGATAGGGTAGATAGAAGATGATAGATAGATAGATAGAGTAGATAGAAGGAGATTGATAGATAGATAATAATAGAAAAATAAAAGAAGAATAGATAATAGATAATAGATAGATAGATAATAGATAGATAATAGATATGAAAAGCTAATAGATATAATAGTAGGAATAGATAATAATAGAAGAAATGAGATAAATAATAGATAGATAGATATGGATAGAAAAATAGATAGATAATAAAAAGATAGATTAAAAATAGTTTGATAGATAGATAGAAATAATTGATAGAAGATTTGATAGATGAAGATAATAGATAATAGATAATAATAGATAGATAGATAGATAGATAGATAGTAGGTCGGTTTATAAGAAATTTTACAAAATACAATAATTCCAGCCTAATTTTGAATGCTCCAATCCTATAGAACTACATCTGAGGCGGAAACTTTCTTTAGAATTGCTGAGCTCAATTAGAAAGATAAATAATGCTTTCCTTCGCTTGTTAACATATTGACTTATATTTGGCCGCCTCTTGTAAGTCGCTTCCCTCATCCAAAATTAAAACTTTATTTTGGGATTCTTCTACCCAGAACAGTTTAAAGTAACCCTCAGCATAACAAGATTTCCAATGGATTGCAATCCGGATACCGTCCTCCAGGCCTGCGGCCGTGATCCGGCGATGTTTGGAATGTCTCATCGGGACACGGACTATTTTTGCTTTTATAGTGTATTATACAGAACAAGCATCCGAAAGAGACCCCAAATATTCTGTAATAGCGCTTTCTTAAAAAGCAAAAGCAAAGGCTCCTTGGATATGGGGCAACAACAGTATGCCTTGAGACAGCATGATCGCAAAACCCCTTTCGCCCTGCCATGTGCCAAAACAGTGGTTTACACCCACATATAGGGTATTGCCAAGCCTAGAAAGCTGTGTAATACATTTTGCTTTTTTCCAGGATTCCTTGTGAAAATTAAATATTTCAGCTAAAACTGCAAAATATTTAAAAAAATAATAATTTTTTTTTCATTTTCACTGCCATTGTATTGTACATCCATAGATATGTACCTTAAAGGGGTTGTCTCACTACAGACATTGCAAGGATATGAAATTAAAGACTGAGAGGAAGAAGTCCAACCTCTGAGACCCACATCTATCTTGGAAACGACCCCCAAAATTTATTCCGTTCTAACAGAAAGGTGGCGGGACTCCCCTAAATGAAAGGGAGTTTCGATTACAGCCCCAAACATCACTGCTCAGCTAAAATAGGAACAGCGATTTGCCTTCAATGTCTGTATGGGGGCAACCTTTTAAGGGTGAGATTCCAAAAAAGGATTTTTAAGGTGGGGGGGGGCCCCCAGCCTGAACACAATGAGACCTGGGCTTTAGAACCCCCCAATGCCTGAACAGGAAGCGGAGCCCGAACTGAGAACCATCCACATCCGAACAGAAGTAGGAGTCTGAACCCGAAATTCCCCCAGCCTGAAAAAGGGAAATTTAGAGATGAAACTGTAAGCCTCCCCACAACCTGAACAGGTCTAGGGGCCTAAAGCTGTAGAACCTTTCCCACCAAACAAATGGAAACCTGAAGCTGTAAACCCCCCCAACCGAACAGGAAATGGGGCCCCGAAACTGTAGACCACCCACACCTGAACAGAAGTAGGGGTCTGAACCGAAATTGGCCCAAAGCCTGAACAGGAATTGGAGCCTGAAGCGTGGCCTCCAAACAGCCTGAACAGGTGCGGGGCCTAAACTTAGAACCTTCCACACCGGAACAGGTGCTAGGACCCCGAACTGAAACCTTCCACACCAACATGAGGAGCCTAAGCGTAGAACCTTTCCCAGCCAACAGGAAAATGGAGGCCTAAGCTGTAAACCACCCACACCCAATAGGAAGTGGATAAAGAAAGCCGTAAACCACTACAGTCTGAACAAGGTGGGAAACCCCGAAGCTGTAGGACCACCCCCAGCCTAAAAGGAATTGGGGGCCCGAACTGGGACCCCCCCAGCCGAACCGGGAATGGAAAACCTGAACTTTTTGAACTGCCCCCAGCCTAGCAGAAGTGTGAGTCTGAAGCTGCCTGTGGCTCTGAAAACAGCATGGTGAGACAAATCCTTTACTATGCTTTACCTCTATCTCCACATTTCTTTGCGGACACATATTCCTTTTTTTTTTGCTGTAGCTGCCCAGATACGGTCGTTGCTTCGTGCATCCACCATTCACTTCTATGTACCTTGCTCCTGTGATCGGGGAAAATGGGTTTTTTTTTTTCTTTTTGTACATTAAGAGTGAAATAAAACGAAGGAGAGAAAATAGCTAATAAAGATAAACAGGAACCGTTTGTTATAGGTAACAAAATATTCACACAATTTGTATCTGAAAGTAGCTTCAGAACACTCACTTGTTACAGAAGTAACTTTTACACGTTGAATAATTGGACTGAATTCAAGAAGAAACAATAAAGTTCATTTTCATGTGACAGATACAGTGAACCCGGAATATTTCTGGAAATTAGACGTTATTAGTCTTGTTAGTACAGTGGTTTTTCTCCCTTTATGTCACGAGCCAAGTTGCCGCTGTTAACCTGTTTAATGTACAGTAACTATTTCTCCAGTATCAAGGCGAATGTGTATCGTCTGATTAGTGACTAATTAACCCAGCGAGATGTCCTTATAGAAAGACGGTAGTCTTCGGGTTCTGATATTTGCTGGTTGCTTTTCTTGTTTTTCAAAATCATTTGTCTATAGTCCTGTGTACAAAGGATGATATATGTATTACTGAACGGGATAATTTTATAATGACCGGCTACTGTAATTGTCATGTTCAGGCGGCTCATACGCCCGCATTGTAGCTGCTGCTTTCAAAAAGAACAAAGCCCATAAGTGTTGAGAGGGGTAAATTTAACCCCTTGGGAGATGCAGGCAATTTCCCTCTTTTTTTATTTATTTTTTTCATTTTTTTTTTTCCTTCTTGTCTCCCAAGAGTTGTAACTTTTTGTACATTTTTCCATTGCCCTACAAAAGCCATATGAGACATTATTATTTGCAGGATGAGTTGTATTTTATTTAATTTGTACCCCTCAGGCAGGTATATAGGTAGTTATAGCACCCCACAGGCAGGTATATAGATAGTTATAGGTCCCCACAGGCAGGTATATAGATAGTTATAGGTCCCCACAGGCAGGTATAGAGATAGTTATAGGTCCCCGCAAGCAGGTATATAGATAGATATAGTTCCCCTCAGGCAGGTATATAGATAGCTATAGCTCCCCACAGACAGGCATATAGATACTTATAGCTCCCCACAGGCAAGTATATAGATAGTTATTGGTCCCCATAGGCAGGTATATAGATAGATATAGCTCCCCTCAGGCAGATATATAGATAGTTATAGCTCCTCATAGACAGGTATATAGGTAGTTATAGCTCCCCACAGGCAGGTACATAGATAGATATAGCTCCGCTCAGGCATGTATATAGATAATTATAGCTCCACTCAGGCAGGTATATAGATAGTTATAGGTCCCCACAGGCAGGTATATAGATAGATATAGCTCCCCCTCAGGCAGGTATATAGGTAGTTATAGCTCCCCACAGGCAGGTATATAGGTAGTTATAGCTCCCCACAGGCAGGTATATAGATAGCTATAGCTCCCCACAGACAGGCATATAGATAGTTATAGCTCCCCACAGGCAAGTATATAGATAGTTATTGGTCCCCACAGGCAGGTATATAGATAGATATAGCTCCCCTCAGGCAGATATATAGATAGTTATAGCTCCTCACAGACAGGTATATAGGTAGTTCTAGCTCCCCATAGGCAGGTACATCGATAGATATAGCTCCGCTCAGGCAGGTATATAGATAATTATAGCTCCACTCAGGCAGGTATATAGATAGATCTAGTCCCCTCAGGCAGGTATATAGATAGATCTAGTCCCCTCAGGCAGGTATATAGATATTTATAGCTTCCCACAGGCAGGTATATAGGTAGTTATAGCTCCCCCCAGCCAGGTATATAGATAGGTTTAGCTCCCCACAGACAGGCATATAGATAGTTATTGGTCCCCACAGGCAGGTATATAGATAGAAATAGCTCCCCTCAGGCAGATAAATAGATAGTTATAGCTCCTCACAGACAGGTATATAGTTAGTTCTAGCTCCCCACAGGCAGGTACATAGATAGATATAGCTCCGCTCAGGCAGGTATATAGATAATTATAGCTCCACTCAGGCAGGTATATAGATAGTTATAGGTCCCCACAGGCAGGTATTTTGATAGATATAGCTCCCCTCAGGCAGGTATATAGGTAGTTATAGCTCCCCACAGGCAGGTATATAGGTAGTTATAGCTCCCCACAGGCAGGTATATAGGTAGTTATAGCTCCCCACAGGCGGGTATATAAATAGTTATAGATCCCCACAGGCAGGTATATAAATAGTTATAGTCCCCACAGGCAAGTATATAGATTTAAGACCAAAATGAAAAATAACAAAACTAATACTTCCCTTACCTGCTTCCCGGCCGAGAGCATTCCTCTCCCGAGGCTGGTGGCATGACGTTATCACGCCACCAGCGCCGGGACGCTCCTCGGCCGCACAGAGTGATTACGGCGAGGATAGGTTGCTGCCCAATTCATTAATACTGGGGATACTCATAGTAGCGCTGACGGCCCGCCGCGGCCTCTCAGTGCTACCTGGCCGCGGTGGGCCATCAACGCTACTATTACTAGACCTGGGCATTGTACGCCGCGGGCCGCATCTGACTAGGTAGCGGGCTGAACAATACCCAGGTCTGCATTACACCATACCCCAGAGATTACATTCCACACTGTACCCCAGAGATTATTACATTACACACTGTACCCCAGAGACTGCATTAGACAAGATATCCCAGAATTATGTGTGTATATATACATATATTGAACACAGACACACTACATACTGAGGGTGACTTCACATGACGGTTTTTCGGCACTGACAGTGTGGTTTGCTTGTTGGAAATTTGGCGCTTGCAAACACATAATTCTGATGAGCAAGCGACCCAGACTGCTTACTATACTTTAATGCTGTTAGTGTGTAAAATGCCTCAAACAATTCTTTATATGCACTGACAGTACACGCTGAAAATACTCGAGTAAAATCAGTGTCATCTGAATGACAACACTGATTTTGCATAGGGTATAAGCTTAATCAGTTTCCTGTCGGATTGGACGCTGGTTCTGAGGCAGATCCAGCACTTAATCCGCCCCAGAATCAGCATTCATATCTTCCTTGTGAACATACCCATAAGGTATCTTCACATGGCGTATAGCGGGGCGTACTGTGCGCTCTGCAATATGGTGGGTGTTTATGAAGTATGCACTGGCCAGTCCATACTTATAAAATGCTGTACATACATGTACACATGGCTGTACATACAGTATATACACATCTCACATGTACAGTACATACCCTACTCACATGCTCACACAACGACTAGCACCCTTGTCCCCTCCTTACCTGTCTCCTGTAGTCTGGTGCAATTGGCAGCTTCTTCCTCCCACTACAGACTTGGGAGGCAGGGGGCCACTGATTCTTTTGGCATCTTTGATGAGGGCTGAGCATAGGGGAAGTGGTATACAATGGGAGGGAAAGATACAGCCCCAGATACAGAGTGTGCTGGACTGTGAGCAGCGTTCTGATTGGTGAAACAGCCCCTGCTGACTCCTGCTCTACCAATCGGCGCTGCTCTCACTCTGCACTGACACCTGAGGCTGTTGCCTACTCTGTCTCCTCCAAGATGCACAGAAATATAGGAGGCAAAGGGTTCACTTCTTTCTCCTCTGAGTACATTAATCGCCTGGCTATCAAGTCACTTGCTAACAGGTTCCTTGCAGGCAATGAGCTTAGGCAGCAACTATTTGGAAACTTTTGAATGACTTCTTTAACAATGTTTTTCCATATTAACTGTACAATCTGACAATGCTATGTAGAGGTTGTGTTACGTAACATTCCAAAGACAACAAATAACGAATATGTTGCATAAGTAAAGTAGTTTGGCAATTGTTTTCAGTATAACATGTAATTCTATCATAGTGCACCACAAGTCAGTCTTAGGTTTACACTGGATGCAATTTGAGAAGCTGCCGTGATAACATTCTTAGTTATCAGTCAATGTTCAAAAGACAAATAAACTGTACTAAAGAAAACCACGTTTCTTAACATTTACTGACTGTGACATATTAAGGAATAAGGTTTATAAATTTGATACATTTGCTGTAGCGACTTACTGTATTCTTATGCTTTCATGTGGGTTTTTTTTATATTGAAGTGGCTAAAAAGTATGGGGGGACCGTCCCCTCCCCCAGAAAAAAGTGGTGGGGGGGGGACCGACCTCTCTGCCCCCCGCGAAAATTATGCCTATGGGTAGTTCTACAGCTTTCGACTCCGATTTGCGGTTCAGGCGCAGGACACTCTATTCTGTTCTATGGGGGTTCTGAAGACAACCAAACAAACCGCTCCCCTGTACTGAGAAATCCCATAAAACTGAATGGAGAGTCAAACATTTGTGAACAACTCTCCATTTTGTTCTATGGCAGTTCTGAGTATGGTCGAACAATCCACTCTCCTGTACTGGGAACTCCCATAGAACAGAATGGAGAACACAGCGCTCCCCTGTACTGGGAACTTCCATAGAACAGAATGGAGAACACAGCGCTCCCCTGTACTGGGAACTTCCATAAAACATAATGTAGAGAACAAAACGCTCCCCTGTACTGAAAACTCCCATAGAACAGAATAGAGAACACAGCGCTCCCCTGTACTGGGTACTCACATAGAACAAAATGGAGAACACAGTGCTCCCCTGTACTGGGAACTCCCATAGAACAGAATGGAGAACACAGTGCTCCCCTGTACTGGGAACTCCAATAGTACAGAATGGAGAGAACACAGCGCTCCCCTGTACTGGGAACTCCCATAGAGGAGAATGGAGAACACAGTGCTCCCCTGTACTGGGAACTCCCATAGTACAGAATGGAGAGAACACAGCGCTCCCCTGTACTGGGAACTCCCATAGAACAGAATGGAGATCACAGTGCTCACCTATACCTGGAACTCCCATAGAACAGAATCGAGAGTCAGATGCATGCAGGGCTGACTCTGTTCTTGCTGATACTTTCGGAGGCCTGTTCCCACAGCTGGGACCTGTAAGCTATCAGTCTTTAATTACATATCCTGTCCCTATGCCATGAAAGTGTAAGATGGGAACACCCCTTTAATAATCGCGGCACACTGTGATACTTTTTGGCGCACTTTAGGACACTTTTCTGGTGCAATCTTTATACTAAATGATGCCAATGTCAGCGAATGGAGCGAGGGGCGCGGGGAGCGACATCACTCATCATCTTCTGTCTGAACAGTCAGTTCTGAAGCCAAGAGACTAAAGTAGAGCTCAGAGGGACGACGCATTTTTCTTCTCTTTGCACTTTGTCCACACTTACAGTAATGGTCGGTATATATGGCAGCTCCATAGAAAGGGACACGGTAATTGCGGCTTGCAAGGCTGTTAGGAAAGTTTTCCATTTCCTTTTCCCCGTCAGCTCAGCAGCCGCGGTGTAGAGCGCTGGAAGAAGAAGGGAACGGCTACAGGTAAACGCTCACAGCGGGGGCTCTTTGAAGCGAGATCACATGAAGTCCTTAGAATAATCTATGGAAGTGCTTTTTAAGCTCTAAAGACCTTTAATATTCAATTCCCAATAATGTTTTTCTTGCGTCGGGCTCGGCATCAATCAATAGATGTAAATGTTTCCTTCGCCGTCTCCTCATTATGTGTCAAAGAGATTTGGAAGCTTTACTGTGGCGCAATCTGTGACAAACCACTCAATAGTGTTAATGCTTATGGAAATGAAAGACATCTCAGCACAACGTCGCGGGATACATAATAGAGTCCTCGAAAAATTGAACGAAAGAGTCTGAGATTTATGCAAATGAGAACAAATAATCTGGATCATTATTTGGTATTATTCTTGTCTGCTCTCCCCGTCCCGGACGGTACTCACCTCTCCCCGCTCTTGCTCCGCTTCCTGTTTCTATCCATGGCTGACACAAGTGTGTCGCAGATGTAGGTGGATTCACTAAACGACCACAAGCTATGGTATAAGCCTAAGTAGCCCCCGGTATTCAACAGAGCCAGCTGGGCAGCCGGGGTGCAGCGTGGTACAGAATCATTAGACAGAGGTGTAGTCGGGGATAGGCGATAAGGTCAGGGCGGTCGGCAGGCAACGTGGTCAGGAAACGAGAGCAGAAATAAGTGGTACACAGATAGGCAAGAACTCTCTCCTACACTCTCTCAAAACCCATTAAGGAACACCAATACTCTGGCAAAGTGTGTAGAAGGAGTCCAGAAGATATAGGGTCAGCGCCCGGCAATTAGCCAATTACTGGTGTGTTGGCCCTTTAAATAGAAGAGCTGCTGTGCGTGCACCCTAGGAAGCATTTAGCAGAGTGGGACGGGAAGAAGGAGCCCGGCTGGGTGAGTATGCGGCAGGCCAGAGCGGGGGCGGCCGCGGTACAGAGCGGGTGTCGCGGCACGCTCCATGACAGTATTATTCTTGTCTTCTCTCCCCCGTCCCGGATTTTACTCACCTCTCCCCGCTCTTGCTCCACTCCCTGTTTCTGTCCATGGCTGGCGCATACGTACTCGTCCCATGGGTGCGCACGTGCCACTTCTTTGGGATTTAAAGGGACAGAACATTCCTGACCTCCAATGGCTGGCCTCCTCCTCCTTTATCAGGACACTTCCCCCTGCCCACAGTACTAGTTTGTTGCTGTTCCTGGGATAGTCTTGTGCTTGTTACCGTGTTCTACTTCTCTTGGTTCTGACCTTATGCTTACGTTCATCTGACTACTCTCTGTCTGCTGCCTGTCCTGACCCTTTTGCTTGTGACCCAACGACACCTCTGGCTATTTTCTGTGTACTTTGTTGGCACTTTGGCTGTCACCACAATTGGCCATGTCAGGAGTAGCGGCTTGGGAATTTGCCTCAGTCAAATCCATATCACCTTGCGGTGGGTTCTGGTGAATCCTTAGGGTATGTTCACACGGCTTATTTTGAGGCGTAATTGCGCACGCATTTCGCCATGTATAAAGTGCAATACACACCAAAATGCGCGCGCAATTACGGTAATTCATGGTTCTCATAGAGAACTATGAATTACTCCTCGTCTCCCCGGGCGTACAATAAGATCGTATTGTTGGCTGCGGGAGAAAAGTGACGTGACGCGCCGCGAGCAATGCATGTCAATGGGGCCAGTCTGGTGCTTTCCCCTCTCCCCTGTGCTTTGGAAGTATGCACTGATCAGCGCAAGCTTCCAATACACCCGGCGTATTGTGGTGCGTACTGTAATAAGTACATTCGTTTTCTGGGAACGATGGTCTGAACTCGATTCTTAGAAAACTAAATCAAAGCCCTTAGATGTGGGTTGACTTAGACTTTGTCCCTTATCTGCACATTAACCCCTAAAACCATGTATTAAACCTTAACCCCAATTTATGAGTACATTTAGGGTTAGGATTATGGGTAATTTTATGGAAATAAACGACATCTAAGCAGAACATCACAGTATATATTATAGAGTCCTCTAAAAGCTAAATTAAAGAGTCGGGGATTTATGCAAATCAGGATTAATTATCTGGAGAATTGTTTAGTATTATTACAATTTTATGATCATAATAATTATTATTTTTCTAAACAATTCTAAACAATGTTATCCAGCTAGAATCAAACTTTATGAAAAAAAATCCAAATTGTCTACCTTTACCCTAACCCAAACTTGTAGTTTAACTCCTTAACGACTGCAAACCATCTTTTGACCTCGGGCATTTCAGACATCGGAGTTTGCGGCTCCCGACACAGCAGCAGCGCTGGAAATGGGGCTGTACTACACAGCCCTGATCCCAGAGCATCTCCTACGAGCACTGTGGAGCGGGGGAAATCTCCGCACCCCGGTGCTTTAACCCTTTTATTGCGCCGCATCATCACCACAGCACAATCAAAGGGTTTCTCTGCTCTGTCGGGTGATCGGGACACCCGGTGACCCGACAAAGCCGGGCAACGGCTGCACAGTCACCCCTGGGACCTAGAGTAGCCCCAGGGCTGTCTGTGTAAGAAGCCAGCGATCAGGGCAGACTGTGAGCTGTCCTGATCACTGCCTGTGTCCGACTGACACAGACTATAATGTATTAGCATATACGGATATGCTAATACATTACTAAATGTTAAAAAAAAAAAATGTTAAACAGGTATCGTTTCAGGGGATTAAAAAAATTTAAAAAAGAAAAAAAAGAAAAGTGTAAAAAAATGAATAAAAAAATAAATAATAAAATAAAAATAAATATTTAATAAAAAATTTTTTGTGCATTTTACACACAAAAAAAACCCCTACAATATTAGAATCCACTGACGTAATAACCTGTAAATTAAATCAAACAAGTTATTAGTGAAATGTGAATTTGTAAAAAAAAATTTAAAAAAAAAAAAAAAAAAAAGAAAAAAAAATTAAACTTTTCCCCATAAAAAAACCCTTGTCTCGAATAAAACAAGGCCTCATAAACTGCGTCTTGAAAAATAAAAAAGTTAAACGGTTAAACGCAAGGAACAAAACTAAAAAATTTTTGGTAAAAATACTTTTCAGGCTTCGGCTTAGGGGTTTTGGGGGATTTTTTCCGCCATACACTTTAGCGCATTCGGTGGGTTTTTGCTATGTGTGTGATAAGTGCACCCCCATTTTTAACTAGAGGTGGTGAGAACTTTTTTCCATATTTTTGGTTCCGAGTACAGCCATGCAGACCAGAAATCATGTGCAAAACCCTGACCCCGAGCTCAGGGTTACATTTAAGGTTAGGGATAATATTAAAGAAAACAATTCGGGTTTAGGACGCCCCAAACCCAGTTTTTTTTACAAGTTCATTTGAACCAGTGTTAAATTAAAATGGTGCTAATTCAAGCAACTCTAATAATTACTGAATTTTTTTTTTTATTATGTTGATTTTATTTTTAATTATTTCCCATTTTAGTTTTGAGGCTTTTACATAGCACGCCCAAAGAGTGGCTCACCAATGGCAACTCATCGACTTTTTGTCCTAAGTACGACCAAAAGTTGGAAACCCTTCTACCCCCAAGAGTTTTCTGATTTTCATGACTACTTTCATAAACCTGTCTAATTCCATTCCTTGTGTTCTTTGCCCAAACAAGTCTGGGAAAAACCCTGCTAAGGAGGCAACAAGCAGAAGAGACTGTTTGGGCTAAGAAACAAGGAATGGACATTAACCAGTGTCTGAAAATAAATCAGAAAAAACAGAAAACTCTTGCAATGAGAAGGTGTGTCCAAACTTTTGGTCTGTACTGTACATCCAAAGTAAATATTCCAACAGGAGTTCTAGGCACCGTGTTCCTCATACTGGGGGTGCACCAAAATTTTTTTTGTGGGGGCAGAGCTGCTGTTGATAACATAATGTACTTATTGATGCCAGGTCCTTTCTCTTCTGAACACCTGATGCCAGCCAGCAGGGCTTGGATGGTGGGTATCTACTTCTGTCTGTCAGTAAGGGAACACAATTATGTATGGATATGGCCAGGGCTGACCCCCCCCAACACATGGGTATTAGAATGGACTAATGAAGCTCCGAGGCTGCCATCCTACTGTTTACAGAGGCAGATACTAGGGATAGGGGGTGTAAACTGTACATAAGTATAGTAGAATAGTGAACAAGTCATCACATTCCCCCCCCCAGTCCCCGGGATACATGAAAATAAAAAAAAAAAGTTTTAAAAAGTAAAAGAAAAAAAGGAAATTAAAAGTTTAATATGTTCAGTTCATTGCCTTTTTTCCCCATTATAAAAATATTAAACATAACTGATATTTCCTCATCTGGAAAGTCTTATCTATTAATATTATAATTAATACATAACCTTATGTATCCTGCACAGCGAATGCCTTAAAGGGGTTTTGCCAAGAAGTGATTTCCTCACCTAACAGGGTGAACTGTCCTCTAATTTTTCAAAAAAGGGGGTGTTGTTTTCTGTGTTTAAAAAAACAAGTGCCTTCTCCAGGGTGTTACCCCATCACCTCCCATGCACGCTCCTGAGGCTTATATTCAGTCTCTGTAGTTGAGCAAACATGTTGTTTGGCTAAACCACAGAGAATAACTGTATTGTGCACAAGCTATACGGGTTTAGCTTATCTGCTCGGGAGAGAAGATAAGATCCAAGCAGGCAGCCTTCACAAACTGCTGCATGGGGGGAGGGAGGAGGGCAGAGCATGGAGCGTCTGCATGTTTACTCAGATAATTACATTACAACCAGTGGATTTTCTATACAGCAGACACAGGCTTTGTTCTCCCCCTCCCTTCAAAGCTCGTTCATGTGCCCTGCCATCAGATAAGAAGTGCAAACAACGCAAGCGCAGCCAGGTCAGCTCCTGGTTGCAGTTAATGTAAACAGTCAGGAAACTAAGGCTGACTAAGCCAGGCTGCAGCTCTCACAGGCTACACTTTTATTAATCACATACATTTAGAAAAGTGATAAAATACCCATATTGGAAGATCCCACGTCAACATTAGATCGTGGCAAAATACCTTTAAAAACATTTCCATTCACCAAAATTGTGTTTTGTTTTTGTCACTTAAAATAAATAAAATAAAAGATGATCAAAAAAGTCTCAGGAATCCAAAATTGGTATCGATAAAAACCATACGTCAATCTGCAAGAAATGAGCACATGTATTTTGGCCAATAGTTCATATTTTTTCAGTATTTGTTTTTTTTATTTTAACCCTGTAATACTGGAGAGCTGTCATGGCTGGTCCCGCGCCCCACAGGTCGGGTTGCCGGCGCAGCCGTGGCTCCCCTGTCTCCCCTGCTTCGGGGACGAGTGGCGCCACGGTCCGCATGTCGGGCCGCAGGCTCACTCGCTCCCCCGTGATTACAAACTTACCCGGCCACGCTCCAGTCTCCTCTCACCCCTTGGCCAGCTGCTGTGCACGCTAGCGCCCTCTAGGGCGTGCGCGCGGCAGCTCTCTGAGATTTAAAGGGACAGCGTGCCGGTAATTGGCTAATTGCCGGCCGCTAACCCTATATAACGGCATTTCCTTGCCGGATCTATGTGTGCCCAGTGCCGTAGAGAAAGCGTTCCAAGTGCGTTCCTGACCTATCCGTGTTTCCGACCTCCTGCTACGTCCTCTGACCATGAACCTCTACTGCCTGCCCTGACCTTATTACCTGTCCACGACTACGTCTACGTCTCACGATTCGGTACGACGCGACCTTGGCCGCCATCGCAAGCAAGTCCCGCCAGTGGAAGCGACCTGGTAGTTTCCCGCCTCAGCAAGTTCATCCCGCTTTGCGGCGGGCTCTGGTGAACACCGGGTTCTACTTGGATTCCGCTCCCTGGTGCGGCTTACACCATCGCTTGCGGTGGGCCAGCGGATCCACTACCACCTGTCGTAACAAGAGCAGAGAGGATCAGTACTTTGTGTTGGACACTTAGAACATTCTGGGCAACCCATTCAATTGAATAGTAAAGGGGTCATCAATTGGTTGCAATTCAGCATGGTGCACCACACATAATTGTATAACTGCCATCCTTTATAAGCCTTATCTATGTGTTATTGTAATACTGGCAACCACCTCCTCATGGATAGTCGGTGTGTGAGTGATTGTTTATTGGTATTTTTGCACCTGAACAATCGTCCTTGTATAGTATTGTAGCTTATCTGTATATTGGTGTGAACTGGTTCTTATCCAATGTGCAGTTTTTTACTAGGCAGTTTCTCCCCTAGTGGATGGTTGTGTGAGTAACTGCTTATTAGTGAGCTGTACCTGTTGTATATCTCCCAGGTAGCGCTGGGGATTAAATTGCCTCCCACTGGAAATTGTCCATTCATTGAGCTGTAAGTGTGTGTCTGTGTGTTTCCAAAAAAAATCTGGCACAATAGTGTTTTTTCTTCTCTATTCCACCTAGTTGGGGAGGGCACAGTCACTGAGCGTCAGGTAAGGGCCAGGGATTTAAATATTTTGGGGGGAGGTTAGAAAGAGCAAATGTGCCCTAATTGTCCAGGGCAACAAAATGCCTTGTTTCTAGCCAGGAGCATGATCTTGTGGGCACTGACAGGGCCGCCATCAGGAATTTCAGGGCACCATACAGCCAAGGTGTCTGGGCCCCCCCTCCCACCTCCAAAAAAATAAAAAAAATAGGGTGAACGGGGATAACCTCGTTCTGGGGGTTTATTGTTGTGGAAACTTACTATTTGATATTAATGACACATTGGGTGACATGTATGATTTATAGCGTTTAAACGCCAATTTTTGTGCGCATTGTAATAGTGTAGATTGCACCTGAATCTATGAACCTCTTCTACTGCAGGACAATTCTTGCTCAGGTAAGCCGCTTTTAAAGTGCTCTGTTCCAGCAATAATGCGCTTGGAACTGCTGTAGTGAAGAAACAAATCTATACCCCGAAACCAAGCGCATTACAAAGTGCCGTGGGTGCTCTGTAATGCGCATGATATTGGCATGCGAGCGTTTTAAAAATATAGAGAACGGGGTTGAGAAGACGCCAGACTTCTGACGCAGCCCGTTCATTCATGTCGCCCTTCTTAATCTTTATTTTGTGGTCAGTAGAAATCCGTTGATACCAGATTTATAAAGAGAGTTTAATGTGTTTTACTAGTTTTTACTTAGACCAATAACCTCTTCTGTCAGCTGAGCTGTGTCAGGGAGAGCTTGTTATGGGGTGAGGGGTTTGATTTGTATGATTTTCCGTTTTAGGGAGCAGATGACTTTTCCACTTTAATTCCAATTTTATAGCAAAAGTGAGGAGTCACGAAGACACTATTCCAACATTTTTTAGGGTGCTAATATTTAAAAATAATGTCGTTTTAAATCTTTTTTTTTTCCTGTCTCACCTGGGTATTTGTACAAGTGATCGCTAATACAATAGACTCCGATACTTGTGTACTGCAGTGTATTGTCACGCAAGCGATCCAAACCGTACATCCTGCAAAACTCTCTGTAAATGTAAAAAGACGGACAGAAAGTTCTGCAGGAGGCAAACCTGACAGGAAAGGAAGAGTTAAAGAAAGAAACTATGTGCCCCCCCCACCTGATACGGTGTAAGAAGTGAATGGTGTGTTCCTCTTACCTGCTCCTAGGAGATAGATGGCAGGGACGACCTCCAGGACATCTGGCCGCTAGTGTAGTTAACGTCTCTTCCAGGGACACCAACAAAGCTCCAATGTCACCTGACAGTGCCCGGACCAGGAACCAGTGCAGGAGGAAGTGGTCGTCTTCCTCTTGTTTTCTTCCTTTCAGCCCACACCGCCATGATGACTTCTCTCGGCCACGACTCGTCTCTGCAGAATTTAACACACACATCTAAGAATCCTCACTTTTTCAGCAGCTAATTATAGGTGTATATGCCCCCTCAGTTAATTAGCTCTATAGCTCCCCTCAGTTAAGTAGATATATATATAAGCCCCCTCAGGTATATATAGGCCTCCTCAATAAGGCATGTATATATGGGCCCCCTCAAGCAGGTACATATTGGTCCCGTCAGGCAGGTATATAAAGAGACCCTCTATTAGGTCCTTTCAGGCAGGTATATAGATAGGCCCCCTCTGGCAGGTATATAGATAGGCCCCCTCTGGCAGGTATATAGATAGCCCCCTCTGGCAGGTATATAGATAGCCCCCCTTTCGGCAGGTATACAGATAGCCCCCCTCATGCAAGTATATAGCCCCCTCAGGCAGGTTTAATAAAAATAAAAACACTAATACTTACCATTTCTCCTTCCCGGCCGAGCGTCCTTCGCTTCCGCCCAACACTGGTGGCGTGACGTCACCACGCCGCCAGCGCAGGGACGCTGTTCGGAAGCTCCTCGGCCGCACAGCCTTTGTTTTTAGGGTGGGCGGCCATAGAAGCAGGGGCCGAGAAGATGTTCATTGCGGGTGCCTATTTTTTAACGGGGCCGCACGGGCCCTGTAATAGCGGGCCGTGATGCGAATGGGGCCCGGGGCGGGCCCTGCTTTTTTTGGGGGTGGGCCAGGGCCCGGGGGGGGATTTTGGGGGTCTGTTCCCCCGGGCCCCCTGGGGCGGGCCCTGCTGTGTAGAGGGTGCGGGGTACCCCGATGTGTCAGGGGCGGGGGGCATGGTGTGTAGGGCCGTGGGGGGGCCCTGATGTGTACGGGGCGGGCCTGTGTTTGGGGGGGCCCTGCTGTGTAAGAGGCTGCGGGGCGGACCTGAGTTACGGGGGGGG
This sequence comes from Phyllomedusa bahiana, assembly GCA_025379985.1. NCBI lineage: Eukaryota > Metazoa > Chordata > Amphibia > Anura > Hylidae > Phyllomedusa > Phyllomedusa bahiana. Next base: position 113,918 of record JAODAL010005645.1, read on the forward strand.
GCGTTTGTGTGTCGGGGCCGTGGGGGGGCCTTTGAGGTAGGGTGGGCCCTGTTTGTATGGGGGCCCGTGGAGCGGGCCCTGAAAAGTAAATATGGGGCGCAGGGTCCTGAAAGAAAGTAAGGGGCCCGCGGCGGTCACGGGCCCCTTGTTGCCTGGGCCCCGTACGGCAGTACCCCTGTACTGCCCTTTTGGGGCCCGTTGCTGATATACACTAGGGTTTATGGAGGGGACCCAGTTTTTTAAATGGAAGGGGCAGGACCAGGAGGTTAGATCATCTTAGAGCCCGGGATGAGGCTTTAAGAAACTAAAACATGCATTTCCCATTAGGGTGATAACAAACAAGATAATATATGCAAAAGTTGTTCACAAGATCGGTATGGGGGAAGTGGTCTCAAAGCTATGTTCTGGGGAATCCGTGAAAGGGGAAGAAGGGCCCATATGGTGTTGGGATTTTTTGTCTAGATTGCTCCACTAAAATTTAAAAAAATTTTTAAAAAAGGTCATGGGATGAGCTAGGACTTGCTGTAAAACCCCCCCCTTTGGATGTAGCGTTCTTCAAGTCATATCTGACTCATTTAGGATCCTGAAAAAAGTACACTTGTAGAGAATACTTGATTAAAATTCAACTTTTAATATATATATAATCACCATAAAACCCAACTTTAAAACTCTTTTTTAACCCTCACTACCTTACAATAACAAACAATTACCTAAACCCCTCCCCTATAAAGGGGAAAAACCCGTAAAACAAGGACCCCCCCTCCCGGAACCTAACCTACTTATTAATATCCCTAATTATGCCCTACAATAATTCTGGGAAAAAAGGGTTTTTGTTATTACCAAAAATGTGAAAAAATATCCTGTTTGCTAGTGAAATAAGAATATTAAAACTTTGAAATAGTATCCCGGGAACACGCAAAAGCCTACTGTACGGTCTGTACTAAAAGACTCAATCCCTTTTAAAAGTGCCCAAAAAAAACGCCTTGTACTTAGCCAACGCGTTTCCTCATGATGACAGGTTCATCGGGCAATTCACAAAGGGGGCAAAAAGTTTATCACGTTCAAGATACAAAAAAATTAAAATCATAGCACCGACCAGTAGTGCTAAAGGGTTCCTCCCGAAAAATTTAGGGATTAAGCAAAAACATATTCAAAAAAACAGCCATGCAGTTTTGGGGGATAAAAATCCCCTTGTTTATACATTACCACTCCGATGTTTATAGGTTGGATAGACAATGGTCAGCTTCTAGGAAGGACCTACTATAGAAGCTGACCATTGTCCATTGTCAAGGCATTGATTCTTTGCAGGTTTTTTTTACTCTTGACATGAAATTGAAAAAACCTTCCCCCTTTTGGGGCAATTTGGGAAACCAAAAAATTTTTTCTTTTCCCCCCCAAAGAAATAAAGGGGGGAGAATTTTTTTTGGGGTTTTTTTTACTTTCTGCAAAGTCAGAAGTTTCCCTCCATTCCCTTAGTATTTGGGAAACTTTGCCCTTAAATGTGGCTTAGGGCAAAGTTCTGGATCCTTTCACAAGCTTTCACAATAGTTGGTAGGGGAAATTTTTGGGCCTTCCCCCTGAAAGAATGGTGGAACTGAGAATGTTTGGGGGGGTCGCTTGCTGCCGGCCTTTTAGCTTTTCCCATAAAATTCCCAATGGTTGAGTCAGGGCTTTGTGATGGCCGCTCCCAAAAAAATTGGCTTGGTTCTCCTTAAGCTCTTTGTAACCGTTTTGGGGTGTTCGGTCATTTTCCCCCTTTGGAAAAACTTTTTTCCCCCCCAAAGTTTAACTTCCTGGCTTATGTCTTTAGATGTTGCCTTAGTTTGTTCTTAATCTTCTTTTCCCCTGTTTTCCCCCTTTTTGTGAAATGACCAGTCCCCCCTGTAGCAAAAAAACCCACAACATGATGCTGCCACCCGTGTTTTCGCGTTGGGATGGTGTTTTTGGCTTCCAAGTTTTTGCCTTTTTTTCCCCCAAACGTAAGATGGTATTTGGCCAAACAGTTCACTTTTTGTTTGTCAGCCACGACAGTCTCCAGAATGTAGATCTTTGTTCCCGTGCATTGCAAACATTAATCTGTTTTTTCTGTTTCTTTTGGAGAAAAGGCTTCTTCCAGACAGAGTGACCTCTCAGCACATGTTGATACAGTACTCGTTTCACTGTGGATAAGGACACAATCTTACCTTCTTCTGCCAGCAGCTTCACAAGGTCTTTTGCTTTTGTTCTTGGGTTGATATGCACATGATGGCCCCAAAGCATGTTCATTCTGAGACATGAACCCTTCCCCTTTCTGAGCGGTTTGATTGCGGGGACAGCCCCCATCTTGTTTGTACTTGTGTAAAAATTGTTTGTACAGTGAATGAGGTCCTTAAAGTACTAAAAATTGCCCCAAGGATGATCCAGATTGTGCAAGTCCCAATTCTTTTCTGATGCTTGGCTGTTTTTTTTAAAAAAAAAAAAAAAAAAAAAATTTTATTTTCAAAAAAAAAAAAAAAAAAAAAAAAAAAAATTTGGTCCCAATTGTTCTTGACGAATTTACGTTAAAAAACAGCTATTTCCAGGCTGCACAGGCCTGCAGGGTGCTGTAGAACGTTGTGCCATGCTTAAATATGCAGAGGGAGCTTGGTTTGGTCTTCATACAATGTTGTGTTTTAGTATGAAACGCACATGACTGCCGCCGCTCTTAGAATGGCTTCACTATAAATTTCCCTGTGCACTCAAGAGGGCAAAACTGACCAAAAAACTGAAGCGGGAATGTAGCCTGATAAAGTCATGGCAGCGACAGCTGGAAAAAAAAACAAGCTGAGGGCTCAGGTGACAACATCAGTGACAGAGTGTGGAGGTGACGGCAGCAGCCGCAGCAGCATGAGGTCAGACAGTGGCACAATGACATTCTGGAGGTGGCAAAAACAGGAGTAGGCCACAGAGTGGCACAATGACACAGTGTGTAGGTGACGGCAGCAGCCACAGCAGCAGCATGAGATCAGACAGTGGCACAATGACAGAGTGTGTAGGTTACGTTAGCAGCCACAGCAGTAGCATGAGGTCAGACAGTGGCACAATGACATTCTGGAGGTGGCAAAAACTGGAGTAGGCCACAGAGTGGCACAATGACAGAGAGTGGAGGTGACGGCGGCAAGAGCAACAGCATGATGTCAGAGAGTGGCACAATGACACAGTGTGGATGTCACGGCACCAGCAACAGCAGCAGCAGCATGAGGTCATAAAGTGGCACAATGACAGAGTGTGGAGGTGGGTGGCAATACCAGTCCCTGGTAAAGATGGTTGGTGGCAGATGGAGAAACTGTCAGCAGATGTGTGGCATCAGGCAGGTGGAGGCATCAGAATAGTGGCTGAGGCAGGTAGTTTGAACCCAGACTCATTTCTCACAGTTTGGGTGAGGCGTCGTGGCTGATGTAGTCTGACATCTAAGGCATTGGTGTGTGGAAATCCTGGCCGATCCACGCCTGATTCATCTTGACAAAGGTCAGTCGTTCCACATTTCCCGTGGACAAGCGGGTTCTCCTTGGGGTAACGATGGCCCCCGCCGCACTGAACACCCTCTCTGATGCCACACTACTGGCCGGGCAGGACAGCTTCTCCACTGCAAACTCAGCAAGTTGTGGCCACACATCCAGTTTGGCTGCCCAGTAGTCCAGCGGATCTTCTAACTGGGGTGGCAGAGTGCTGTCCAAGTAGGCCACCACCTGTTGGTTCAGGGTCTGTTCCAGGTCCTGCTGCTGCTGGCGACTGCCCTCCTCACTAGGGGGTGAAGGAAGCTGCTCATCAGTGGACTCCAGACTTAGGTTGCTGCTGATGGAGCTGGTACTGCTCCTACCCCCCACCACCAACTTCCCCCAGCAGCCGCGGCAGTAGTACGTGAGCGCTGAAGATCCCCCCGGTCAGACCTGTCAGAGGAGGGACGATGCCGCACATAGGCAGCGGCCAACTGACTACGGAGGATTTCCCTATAGTATTTGAGTTTGTCCTCCCTCTCAATAGCTGGGAAAAAGGCTCCCATTTTGGACCGTAGCGAGGGTCCACTAGGGTGGAGAGCCAGAAGTCATCCCTCTGCCGGATGCTGACTATTCGGTTGTCACTAGCCAGGCAAATCAGCATGCTGCGGGCCATCTGCACAAGTGACTCCGAGGGGCTCCCTGCCTCCATCTCCACTGCATACTGCCACGGTGCTTGCGGGTCATCTGCCTCGTCTTCCTCATCTCCATCTACCTCCTCCAGCTGCTCCTGCTCCTCCTCTCTTGTCACCTAATGTAGAAAATCCACTCATTTCAAAAGACAATGCTTCTGCTCCAATGTCCTCCTCCTCCTCCTCCTCCTCCATTTCAGTCCCCACCGGACTCATGTGGCCACGAGATGTAGTCGCCACATCTCCAGTCCCCTGCCCAAACAGATTTTTCAGCATCTGTTCCAGGACATGAAGCAGTGTAATGATGTTATTCATCCCGTAGTCCTGGCGACTGACAAATAACGTGGCCTCCTCGAATGGCCTCAACAAACGGCAGGTGTCACGCATGAGCTGCCACTGGCTGACATCAAAGTTACACAGGGCAGTACTCCTGTCCACCTGGATCATCAAAAAATCGTTAATGGTTTTTCTTTGTTCATACAGCCGGTCCAACATGTGCAGGCCGTAATTCCTACGGGTGGAAACATCTCATATCAGAGTGTGTTGGTGGAGGCCGTTCTGCCGCTGCAACTCGAGGAGGGTGTTCCTGGCTTTGTACAATGGATAAAGTGCATGCACAGTTTCCTGGCCATTTTCAGAATCTTCTGAAGATCACTGGAAGACTTCAGGAACCTTTTCACAACCAGATTGAACACGTGCGCCATGCAGGGCGCATGGACCATCCCTCCTCGGTGCAGCGCGGACACCATGTTACTCCCATTGTCCGTCACCATGGTTCCGATTTGCAGTTGGTGCGGAGAAAGCCACACATCGATTTCTTGCTGCATGACGCGGAGCAGTTCCTCCCCTGTGTGACTTTGTTCGCCGAGGCAAGCCAGGTGTAGAACTGCGTGACACCGCTGTGCCCTACACATGTGGTATGATGGAGCAGTACTTGTGGAGGCTGAGATGGTGGTGGTGGTGGAGGAGGAGGAGGCGGACATTGGCGCAGGTGCAGCAGTTTGACAACGTGGAGGAGAAAGCGGCGTCTCCTGTCCAAGTTGTTGGTGTGCCTGGGCAGGAAGCACATTCACCCAGTGGGCCGTAAAGGACATGTACTGGCCCTGACCATAGTTACAGCTCCAGACGTCCGCGCTGCCGTGCACCTTGGAACAAACCAATAAGCTCAAGGACTGGCCCACTTTCTGTTCTACATATTTATGAAGTGCTGGTACTGCCTTTTTGGAAAAGAAATTACGGCTTGGAACTCTCCATCTCGGCTCGGCACAAGCCATTAGTTCTCTGAACGGTGCAGAGTCCACCATTTGGAAAGGGAGGGACTGCAGTACCAACAACTTGGACAGGAGCACGGTCAGCTGCTGCACCTTAGGATGGTTGGACACATACTGTTGTCTCTTTGCAATCGCCTCGCTGAACGACTGCTGGCGCCATGAGTAGCGAGGAGCAGGAGCATCTGGACCGGGATATGATGTCAAAGAGAAACAGCTCCCTTCTGCAGAGGTGGTGGAGCCTTGACTGGCTGCAATGGCATGCGTGCCACTGGGCGCTGCTGCTGCTGCTGTTGCTGCGGCGGCAGGATGGACCACCACATCTGAACCACGTTTCTCCCAGGCCACCGGATGGTGACGCTGCATGTGTTGACGCAGGGCCGTGGTGCCAACGTTAGCTCCCTGGCCACGCTTCACTTTCTGCTTAAAGATTCTACATATACCCATATTCGGCTCCTCCGGTGTCTTAGCAAAGAACTGCCACACCGCCGAGTATCGGATTTTACCGCCAACGCTCCACACTGAGTGACTACTGCCGCCGCTGCCTCGCTGAGCCCCTGTGCTGCTACTTTCTTGGACCTGCGAAGCGGATTTTTTACCCCGTGGCCGCTTGGCTCCCGACCTAACACTGCCGCTCCCCTGTTGACTCACGGCCACACAACCCACTTGCTGGCTGCGCCGCTGCCTGACGCGCAAGCTGATGCCCTCTTCTCCTGACGATGATGAAGCCCTTGCCTCACCCGGCTCCCAAGTGCGGTCGGCTACATCATCATCTATTTTTGTTTCATCGTCACTGCTGTCCTCATCACCGGTCTTGGTATGCCGAGGCTGACCTCAAACAACATGACCTCCTATGCCACTCTCAACATCTATACTTTGCCAGCCCTACTGCAAGAAGCAGGGGATATTGGCCCATTTCTTCGCTGCCAAGTAGTGCTGACTGCCCTCCTCAAATTGTTCATCCTCGCTATATAGTGGCGCTGAGCCCAGACCAAATAGTAGTTTCTCTGGCTGAGGGAACGGATGGGACAGAGGCGGGTTGGGGGAAGGTTTGAGGGCCGCTGACCGCTCCTGGGCCATGCCAACTAAGGGTTGTGTTGGCTTTCCCCACCGACTCTTGGCTGGGGTTGTCAGATGTCATCTGGGGGGAAAGTGGATGACCTAGTCAACCAATCAAGAACCTTTGGGGTTGCTGAAAAAACACACGGCTGTTTAGATGACAGCGGCAGTTTGTGGCCTCACCGAGTGACCCCTGCTGCGACGTCCCCTTGCTGTGGCTGCGACCTGGGCCTGGAATGTTTGTGCCTTGCCACTCGCAGGTGAAGAGCCTGCCACCTCTCTGTCTGACATACTGTTTGTTCTAAATGTACAGACACTGTTTGATGAAGATATCTGTATATGATAAATACCCCACCCTGTATTTGACTCCAAATGAACCCCGTAACAAGCTTGGGTAACTTGGATATAAATTGCGCTCCCCCAAATGGCCAGGAAAAATTTACTTGTATGTGCCGTTTAAAAAACTCTGTGTATTTTACTGAATGTAAAAGCACAAACAGGCTTAATTAACCTTCGGATATGAATTATGCTACAGAATTTCTTCTGTGGCGTTGAAAAACAAAGTTTCTTTTACTGAGTACAACTGCAGAACAACGCTTAATTAACCCCTGGATGTAAATTGCGCCAAACAATTGAGCAACCAAAAACTACCAGCTTTGTAGCGTGTTACAATGGCGTGTTTTTTACACTACACAACAAGAGGAAAACTTGTAATAAACCTTCGCGTGTGAATTATGCTACAGGAACAATGTATTTTTTTGGGGGTGTAATAAAAAGTTTTCTTTCAGTCACCACAGCAGCAGAACAACGCTTAATTAACCCCTGGATGTAAATTGCGCAAAAGAATTGAGCAGCCAAAAATGAAGTGGTATTTGTATTGTAAAAACGCTGTTTCTTTAAATGAATACAACAGGAACTGGCTTAGATCCCACTTGGATATTGAATGTATATGCAGCTGCAGTGGACACACACTGGACTTCAGATCCAATACCCCACAAAATCAGAAATAGAACATTAAGAGAAGCAGTCTCTGAGACAAGCGGAGACACCCCCCAAAAATCGCTGTATAAAAATGAGTTCTTCAGTAAGAGCTATCAGCTGCGGCAGCACCTTCCCTGATCAGTACAGTGAGAGGAGTGTGAGCTCCCAGCATCGCGCCCGGACTTATATAGTGCGGTGACGTCACAGAATCCCGCCGGTCTCTGATTGGCTTCATCTCTGCACATGTCATGCAGGCTATGCCCTTCTTCCTCCAGAGTGCTTTGCCCCTGTAGCGCCATGTGCTGCAGCCATTTTATCAATGAAAAAACACACTTCGTTCACCCGAAGTACCCCAAACTTCAAACCGAAGTTTTCCTGAAATTCTAAACGAATTCCACTTCGTTAGAATCAATTCGTCCATCTCTAGTTACCAATAAATCTATCAGAAGCTTCTAAAGACCTGACCTCATCCTATGGTCTGTCCCAAATTGTTAAAAGGCAGAGTAATCCAGTGTATGGAAACCTCTGACTTTGCAGAAAGTAAAAAAAAATGCCTTAAAAATTCTCTCTCATTATTCTGCATTTGGCAAATAGAAATAATTCTGGTTCCTAATTGACCTAAAACGGGGAAGGTTTATTCTGATTTCATGTCAGAGACTGAGAAAAACCTGCAAATGGGGCTTTATATAGAGGGAGGAAGAAACCTGCAGATGGGGCTTTATATAGAGGGAGGAAAACTTCTCGTTTCAGCTGTATCAGAAAGAACTTTTCAAGACTTAATACCAATATTTGCAATATAAAGAGCGGCACTTCAGCTGCAGTATGTGGCGGCACGAGGTGCAGCACTTTACATTATTATGTACTTTATTCAAAAACAAGGAAATCCTTGATAACTGTAGTGCACTGCACAGGGGAAGCCGTGGAGTATAGTTCATATAAAAGTAAATGTAGTCATTTACCTGAGATCTGCCTGTGGACCCGGAATTAATAGGAGACCTGGATCCGTTTCGCACTGATCTCTATGTAACGCTGCAGTTACTGAAGGGAATGTAAACCCTTTGTTTTTCTGTCTCATTCTTTGCAGTGATCTCACTAAAGCTACAGAACTATGTCACACTGAATATACAGCCCGACCTGCAGTCATCACTTTATAGAGCAGGAGGAGTGGAGCAGATTGATATATAGTTTTATTGGGAAAGATTCGGTATAACCTGCAGCTTATTGACTGAACTCTTAGGGTATGTTCACACGGCTTATTTTGGCGCATATTTCGCTACGTTTTACACGTTAGACGCTCGTGGAGAGCTATGGAATACACCCCTCACAATTTCTTAAATATTACATTATATCTTTTCATGGGACAACTCTGAAGATCTGACACTTTGATAGAATGTAAAGTGCCCTCAAAATTGCTCAAAGTCAATCAATGTCTAAATCACTGGCAACAAGTAAGTACTCCCCTAAGTGACAACAAAAGGGAGTACACCCCTAAGTGACTATAAAAGTGAGTACACCCCTAAGTGACAACAAAATTGAGTACACCCCTAAGTGACTATAAAAGTGAGTACACCCCTAAGTGACAACAAAAGTGAGTACACCCCTAAGTGAAATTGGATAGATTGTGCCCCGTTTGCCATATTTCCTCCCCAGTATCATGTGACTTGTTAAAGTTAGTAACTCAGGTGTGAATGGGAAGCAGGTGTGTTACATTTGGTGTTATCGCTCTCATGCTGGTCACTGGAAGTTCAATACTTCATGGCAAAGAACTGCCTAACTGGCTGATGATCTGAAAAAAAAAAAAAAAAATTATTGCTCCATATAAACATGGCTGAGGCTATAAGATCTCCAGCACCCTGACACTGAGCTGCAGCGCTGAGACCAAGACCATACAGCGCTTTAACAAGACAATATCTAGAGATGAGTGCTGCCAGCATTGCTGCAGAGGTTACAGAGGTGGGGGGGTCAGGCTGTCAGTGCTCAGACCATACGCTGCAAACTGCATCACATTGCTCAAAAAAAACACAGTTTGGCTATGCACATCCAAAAAATTTTTTTTTGAAAAAAAAATAATATAGGGTGCCATTTTGGGCGGGAATAAACAAACATAAAATTCCCAAAATGTCACGGGCACACTAACAATAAGAAACATCAAAGGAAATGGGGAATTTTTTGGAAAAAATGCATTACCTAAGATATAGAAAAGTGGGGTTCTTAGCCCAAAATTTTGATCGAAAGTGTTTTAATACCTCCCAATTGCGCAAGGGGCCCCCAGCACAGGTGATCCTAACACAAAAAATTTACCTTCCTCTTTTTGGCCGTTCAAAACAACTGGGGGATAAAAGGGATGTAGGGGAAATCCTGCACTGATTTAAAAAATTTTGGGGGGGTGGGGGAGTCAAAAAGCCAAAATAAAGGGGGTGTAAGGGGAAGAATGAATAATTAATGAAAAATCCCATGTACTCAATAAAATAGATGGCTGTTTATGGACAAGGCTTTCTCCCCCTAGGGGTTTTTAGTCCCTAGGGTTTAATAAGGGCTACTTTATGAAAATTTTTCTAGGTAAAAAAACACTTTGTGCCCTTGAAACCAATTTTAGAGCTATAGTAACCAATCAGAGCACCTCTTTTTAATTTTTCCAAGCAATATAAATAGAGGGGAGTTCGAATTGGTTGCTAGGGGGAAAAAAAAAGGAATTTTTAGACCTAGCATTTTTTAATATATGACCCCACTAAGGGCATGAACACACGAAATTTGGCCGGGTCAGGGCCGGGGGGTTTCCCGACAGGGTTCCCTTGGCCAAAACCCGCGGCCAAATCGCGCCTATTTTTTAACAGGGTTTTCCTATGGGAAACCGCTTTAATATTCCACACGGCTTGGGGCCGTGGCCAAAAACCCCGCGCTGTGGAGAACTCCCTGTCAATTTTGAAGGAGTGCTCTGCGGGGGGCCCGCGCGTGCTCCGTGGGCGTCGCCGGGTGGTGCGCGGGTTGGGCCGGGGCCCGCGGGGGCGTTTGCCCCCTGCAATTTAATTTGCAGGGGGGCAAACCCCGGCGCAAGCCTCCCCCCAAAACCACGCCCCACCCGCCGAGACCAGGGCCAGGCCAGCCCCGCAAACCCCGTCAGGAGACGCAAAGCTCGAGATTTCTGGCCGGGAACCGCGGAGAGAGCCCAGGGAACCCCCGGGCCAAAACCGCCGGGGAACGGGCCTAAGGGGACATTTTAAAGATGGCCGTCGAAGCTCTGTTTTCCCCACGTTTTTTACCTTGAAAATGCGTGTGTATTTGGGCCGAAGTGCGTCATACATGCGGTGCAAACTTCGACGCCCTCGGCGCCCAACCCTTTTTAAATTTGGTCTTCTGTCGGAGCGAAATGTTTCCCCATTTTGGCCGATTGGCATTATACACGTCAAAGTTTTCGAAGTGGGGGGCTCCCCCCCAGAACGCCCCAGAACGTCCACAGAACGCCCCTTCATTTTGGGGCCCCTTACAAAGTGGCAAACCCTTTTGGCCTAACAGCGCATTGGGTTTCCTTTCCGACGGGGGAGCCGGCACAGTGAGGCCATTGCGCCAAAATTTGAAAGCTCCGATCATACATGTCCCCCCAAGTATTAAAAAAAAAAAAAGTTTAAAAAAAGGTTAAAAATCATCCACTTTTGCCATTTTAGAAACAAAAAAAAATAAAAAAGTGAAAAATTTATGGGCCCCGTGCCCGTAAAAGTCCAATCTATTAAAACGGTAAAAACTTTTTTCCTTTAAAAACTTTCAGCAAAAGAAAAAAAAATGCACAGTTTTTGGTCATTTCATATCCCCAAAAAATTGGAATGAAAAGTGATCAAAAAGTCCAAATATACCAAAATGGGGCCCAAAAAAAATATAATTTATGGACTTACTTCAAAATTTTTTTTTATATTTTCCCCTCCCTAAAACCAAGTGGCTTATGGTGCGAAAAAATTACGGAAAGGGGCAGGTTTGCTTTGGGTATTTTTATTTTTTTTTTATTTATTTTGTTTAATTCTACTGATGAAATTATTATTATTATTATTATTATTAGTAGTAGTAGTAGTAGTAGTATTTTAAAATTAATAATATTATCATCACCTTTGTTAGTTTTATTTTTTATTATTAGTAGCATCATTGTTTGTAAAAAATAAAAAATAAATAATAATAATAAAATAATAATAAAAAATAATAATTATATTATTATTTTTATTATTATTTCATATTTTGAAATTAAACAAATAAAAAATAAAAAAAATATAAAGATAATAAAAATGATAATGATGACGGCAAACCCCTACAATACTACTGTTTAACTACTTAAAAAAGATAAAAAATAAAATTAAAATAAAAAAAAAAAAAATTTTTTCAAAAAAAAAATTTTTTTAAAAAAAATTTTAATTTTTTTTAAATTTTAAAGAAAAAAAAAAATTAAATTTAGATTTTAAATTTTTCCTTTTTTAAAAATTCCAAAAAAAAATCAAGTAAAATTTTGGGAACAAAATAATGCATTTTTGGGATCCCCGTACCCATATACAGTGCTTAAATTGCCCCGGGGAAAACCAGCGTTTAAGAAAAAATCCAGACCAAACCTCAAATAATTTTTATTATTAACTAATTTAAAAAAGGAGGTTCCACACGGCTTTTTCAGGTGAAAATTGCGGGGGGGCCCAGCAGCCCCCTAGACATTCATTCTACGGGGCGTATTCGCGCTATAATTTCATGTATTTTCCCCCCCCTCAGCGGATTGTCCCAGCGGGGGGGGAGAGAAAACCATAGTTCTCTGTGAAACGTGAATTACCGTAACGCTGGGATGATTTCAGCCCTAATTCCGCGCCGTACCAAAAATAAGCCGTGTGAACATAGCCTAATGATGAGAAAACTTCAAATCTTCAGGACATAATAATCAGGTAATAAATATTGCATTGGTATACACTACCCAGTATAGAAGCAGCTTTCAACTTGTGGTCCTCCAGCTCTGAGGGCTTTCGATGTTTTAGTTCACAACAGCCAGGAGCCACGTAGATGAAAAAATTACACAAAAAATTTTTCTTTTAAAAAATCACTATAGACGGGCCTTTTCCCTTTTTCACCCCCAGGTATTAAATTTCTTGGGTTTTCAATTAAACGGTAAAAAAAAAAACCCCGAAAAATCCAAACCCAAAAAACCCACAAGGAGAAAAGACGATATTCCTGCCCCAGGATTTTTTATGACTTGCCTTGAACTGAAATAGTTTGGGAACTTGTGCCAGGTTTTATAATGATCCGTCACTCCTAACACAGCTTTACAAACAGGCAATTTCTGTCAACCTCATCATGCCACAAAGGGCCATTTGCCGAAGAAATATTGAGGAAGGCAGTCATTATCCGCAAGCCTGTTCTAGCACAAAGCACAGAGGCTGCAACTTGACACAAAGAGATTTTACCTGCAATTCTTAAATTGTCCCCAAACATTAAACAGGGACGCGGGCAAATTTTGAAAGCAGGTAAACCAAACCCTAAAAGGTTTAAAATACCCCAGATTAAGATAAAATAAAGATCAGCCCATCCCCGGATGTATCATCGCGGCTCCCTCCATTCTTCCCTTTACCGAACCCTCATAAACTTATCTGAAATACCAAAACATTAAATTCTGTCAGCCTTAATTAGCGCCCCCACTAACTGACATTAATCTTCTACCTTCTCTGCAGCTCCAGTCCGTGGATAATCTCTCCTGGCTACTTAAGAGCCTTGCCAAAAAATTTCTACTTTGCTACATGAGTTTGTCATTTTTCAAGGCAGAATGTTCTAGAAGAGCACAAATTGCAAATCACAAAGACAGCAAGAAAAAAAAAAATAGCAATCCAAGAGAAGGATTAAAGGAAGACTCTGAAACTGCCAATCCCATTGTGTTTGGATTCATTCCTTACCTGTCGTGCTACTCGAATAGGTCCCTATTGGGTTCAACACTAGTTCAACAAAATATGGGAAGAAATTTGGTACATTTGTCTTTAATCCTAATTTCAGGATATCAAGTAAAATTGACACAAACAGGAAGCTACTCTTTCATGTGCAAAGGGGAAAAACTAAATTTTACATTTTAAAGGGGGGGACATAAACTTTTTCTTGAGTTTGAAGGGGCTAAACAAAGCAATCCAAAAGGGGGGAGTAAAAGGGAAAACTCCAAGGGGGGGTTCTCACGACAAAAAACCCCTCGGTTTTGGGGACGGGATTTGTCCTTTTTTTGCGGCCGTCCCCACTCGCGGGGGGGACGGCTTTTCTCCGCGAGAGCCCTCCCCCTTCACATTGGAAAAAACCCCCGGGCGGAAAAACCCGTGAAGGGGGGGATGCGCACGGTTTTCCCCTAGGTAACCTTTTTGCTCATTTTCGGGACGGTTTTTTTGGTGGCTGCAAAAAACCGAAACCGGCGAAAAACGGCTGAAAAAACCCCTTTCCGTGGGGACATCCCTAAGGGGCCCAAATGTTTTTTAACCTGTTTTACCTAAAAACACTTTTGTGCCCATAGGTTACTATGGTCCTAAGAGTGAGTTTTAGACCTAAACAGTTTCATACATGTGGCCCTAAAACTGCTGATCTCATTGTGTTTGGATTCATTTCTTACCTGTAGTGCTGCTCGAATAGGACCCTATTGGGTTCAACACTAATTCAACAAAACATGGGAAGCAATTTGGTACGTTTGTCTTTGCCCCCCTTCAAGAATTAATGAGTTATGTCCCCCCAGGGGCAAAAAGCCCCATTGACACAAACAGGAAACTACTCTTTCATGTGCAAAGGGGACATTATCTTGACCAGTTTAATAAGGGGGACATAATCTTCACTTGAGTTTGAAAGCAGCTAAACAAAAGCAATCCAAGAGGAGGGGTAAAGGAAGACTCTAAAACTGATGATCTCATTGTGTTTGGATTCATTCCTTAGCTGTCGTGCTGCTCGAATAGGTCCCTATTGGGTTCAGCACTAATTCAACCGAAAAATGGTAAGAAATTTGGTATGCTTGTCTTTAACCCTAACCTCAGGAGATCAAGTGAAGATTATGTCCACCTAGGACAATCCGAATTGACACAAACACGAAACTACTCTTTCATGTGCAAAGGGGAACAATATCATTAGAGATGGGTGAACTTCTCAAAAATTCGATTCGGTCACTTCGCCGAATTTCCTGACAAAATTCATTTCGGTCCGAATTACTTCGGAAGAAAACACTTAAAAAAACTATTTCCAGGCGCAAAAAAGCCTGCGGGTGCTGTAAACGTTGTGCCATGCTTAAATATGGACTTGTTTGGTCTTCATACAATGTTGTGTTTTTTTAAAAACTTCCATGACTGCCCCACTCTTAGATCCTTCACAAAAATTCCCCGGGGGCCTTTAAAAGGGCAAAACTGACCGAAACGAAGTGGGGGAAAGTAGTGAAAAGGGCAGGCAGCGAAAAACTGAAAAAGCAAGCTAGGGCCAGGGAACAACACATTGACAGGTGGGAGGTGACGGGGGGCACCCACAGATGAGGTCAACATGGGCACAATGACTTCTGGAGGGGAAAAACATAATAGGCCACAGAGTGGCACAATGACACAGTGTGGAGGCACGGCACAGCCACCGCAGCAGAGGTCAGAAGTGGCACAATGACATTCGGAGGTGGCAAAACAGTAATAGGGCCCCGAGTGGCACAATGACACAGTGTGGGGGTGAGGTGGCACAGTATGAGGTCAGAGGTGCAAATGACGGGTGGGGGGGTGACCCCACAGCAACAACCAGCAGCAGCATGAGGGCAGAGAGTGGCACAATACAGAGGTGGGGTGGTGGAAATACCCCTCCCCGGTAAAGAGGGTTGGGGGGCAGAGGGAGAAACTGGCACCAGTGTGTAGCATCAGGCGGGGGGCAGCATCAGAATAGTGGCTGAGGCGGTATTAAACCCCAGACTCATTTCTCAAATTTTGGGGTGAGGGTTCGCTGATGTCCTGACACCAAAGGCATTGGTGTTAAATCCTGGCCTTCCACGCCTGATCATCTTGAAAAAGGGTCGTCGTTCCCCATTTCCCCCCGGGACAAGGGGGTTCTCCTTTGGGGGTAACGAGGGCCCCCCCGCCGCACTGAACACCCCTCTATGCCACATACGGCCGGGAGGACAGCTTCTCCACGAAAAACTCGGAAGTTGCGGCCACACTCCATTTGGCTGCCGTAGCCCCACGGTCTTCTAACGGGGGTGGAGAGTGCTGTCCAAAGTAGGCCACCATCTTTTTGGTTGGGGGGTCTCCCCAGGTCCTGCGCTGCTGCGGCACGCCTTCCTCACAGGCGGGTGAAGGAAGTGCTCATCAGGACCCCGATTTTGCACTATGAGTTTGTGGGGGGGGACACATAGGAACGGGGGGCCCAAGATTACGGGGATTTCCCTTAAATATTTGAGTTTGTCCTCCTCTCGCGCTGGGAAAAAGGCTCCCATTTTGGACCGGTAACGGGGTCCAAAGGGGGGAAGCCAAATCATCCCTCTGCCCGGGTGCTGACTATTCGGCGTCCCACCAGACAAATCAGCTTGCTGCGGGCCACCACAAGTGACTTTCCCAGGGGGCTCCCGCCCCATCCCACGTATCTGCCCCCGGGCTTGCGGGTCACTGCCTCGTTTTCTCACTCCTCTACCTCCTCCAGCTGCTCCCGCTCCTCCCCTTGTCACTGGGTAGAAAAATCCACTCATTTCACCAGAAAAGCTTCTGCTCCAAGTCCTCCCCTCCTCCTCCTTTTTAGTCCCCCCCGGGACCCATGGGGGCCCACGAATTGGGCCCGAGTTCCAGTCCCCTGCCCAGAAAATTTTTCACATTTTTCCCAGGACAAAAACAGTGGAATGACTTATTCATCCCGAGTCCCGCGATGACACATAACCGCCCCTCCCCTCCAAGGGGCCTCAAAAAACCGGCGGGTTCCCGCATGACTCCACTGGTGACATAAAAGTAACAGGGATACTCCTGCCCACCTGGTCATCAAAAAAATCGAAAAGGCCCTTTCTCTTTCATACAGTCGGCCCAAACATGGCAGGGGGAATTCCCAAGGGGTGGAAACATCGCATACAGAGTTGTTGGGGGAGGCCTTCTGCCGCTAAATTTTAGGAGGTTTCTGGTTTTTGTGGGAAAGGGATAATGATGAAACATTTTCCCTGGCAATTTTCAAAATTTTCTAAAGATCGGTAAAGACTTTAGGACCTTTTCCCAAAATCAGTTGGAAAACGGGCCCCATGCGGCGCGGACCATCCCCCCTCGGGCACGCCACCCCATTTTTCCTCCCATTTGTCCGTCCCCCGGGTTCCGTTTTGCAGTTGGCGGGGAAAAGCCACAATCGATTTCTTGCTGCATGACGGGAGCATTTCCCTCCCCTTGGGATTTCTTTGCCGAGGAACCGGGGGAAACTGTGTACACCCCCGCTGTGCCCTAACTTTGGGGCATATGGAGAAAACTTGTGGAGCCTGGAGGTGGTGGTGGGGAGGAGGAGGGGGCGGACATTGGCGCAGGAGCCGCAGTTTTGACAACGTGGAGGAGAAAGCGCCATCTCCTGTCCAAGTTGTTGGTGTGCCTGGGCCAGAAGCACATTCACCCAGTGGGCCGTAAAGACATGTATTGGCCCTAAACCGTAGTTTACAGCTCCAAAACGTCCGCGCTGGCCGTGCACCTTTGGAACAAACCGATAAGCTCAAGGACGACCCACTTTCTGTTCTACAAAATTTATGAGTTGCTGGTACTGCCTTTTTGGAAAAGAAAATTTACGGCTTGGGAACTCTCCATCTCGGCTGGGCACAAGCCATTAGTTCTCTGATGGTGCAGAGTCCACCATTTGGAAAAGGGGAGGGACTGCAGCACCAACAACTTGGACAGGAGAAACGGTCGGGCTGCTGCACCTTAGGATATTGGACGCATACTGTTGTCCTTTGCAATCGCCCGCTGAACACTGCTGGCACCATGAGTAGCGAGGAAGAGGAGCATCTGGACTGGGAGATGATGTCAAAGAGAAACAGCTCCCTTCTGCAGAGGTGGTGGAGCCTTGACGGCTGCAATGGCATGCGTGCCACTGGGGGCTGCTGCTGGCTGCTGTTGCTGCGGCGGTAGGATGGACCACCACATCTGAGCCACGTTTCTCCCAGGCCACCGGATGGTGACGCTGCATGTGTTGACGCAGGGCCGTGGTGCCAACGTTTGCTCCCTGGCCACGATTAACTTTCTGCTTGCAGATTCTACATATACCCATATTCGGACTCCCTCCGGTTCTTTAGCAAAGAACGCCACATCCCGAGTATCGATTTACCGCCAACGCTCCGCACTGAGTGACTACTTGCCGCCGCTGCCCTCGCTGAGCCCCTGTGCCGCTACTTTCTTGGACCTGCGAAGCGGGTTTTTTACCCCGTGGCCGCTTGGCTCCCGACCTCACACTGCTGCTATCCTGCTGACTCACGGCCACACAACCCACTTGCTGGCTGCAGCGCTGCCTGACGCGCAAGCTGACGCCCTCTTCTCCTGACGATGATGAAGCCCTTGCTCAAACCCCCGGCTCCCAAGTGCGGTCGGCTGCATCATCATCTATTTGTGTTTCATCGTCACTGCTGTCCTCATCACCGGTTTTGGTATGTAGAGGCTGAGTCCTCACAACATGACCTCCCATGCCACTCTCCACATCTATACTTTGTCGCCTACTGCAAGAAGCAGGGGATATTGGCCCCATTTCATCGCTGCCAAGTAGCTGCAGACTGTCCTCCTCAAATTGTTCATCCTCGCTATATAGTGGCGCTGAGCCCAGACCACATAGTAGATCTCTGGCTGAGGGAACCGATGGGACAGAGGCGGGTTGAGGACAGGTGAGGCCGCTGACCCGCTCCCGGGCCATGCCAACTAAGGGTTGTGTCTGACGTTCCCACCGACTCTTGGCTGGGGTTGTCAGATGTCATCTGGGAGGAAGTGGATGACCTAGTCAACCAATCAAGAACCATTGGGTTGCTGGTCAGTACACGGCCGCTAGATGACACCGCAGTTTGTGCCTCACCGAGTGACCCCTGCTGCGACGTCCCCTTGCTGTGCTGCAGGGCCTGCTCCAGGAATGTTTGTGTCTCTGCCACTCGCAGGTGAAGAGCCTGCCACCTCTCTGTCTGACATACTGTTTGTTCTAAAATGTACAGACACTGTTTGATGAAGATATCTGTATATGGTAAATACACACCCTGTTTTTGACTCCAAATGAACCCAGTAAACAAGCTTGGGTAACCCTTGAATATAAATTGCGCTCCACAAATAGGGCAGGAAAAATGTACTTGTATGTGCCGTTAAAAACTCTGGTATTTTACTGAATATAAAGCACAACAGGCTTAATTAACCTTCGGATATGAATTATGCTACAGAATTTCTTCTGTAGCGGTGAAAAACAAAGTTTATTTTACTGAGTACAACTGCAGAAAAATACTTAGTTAACCTTTGGATGTAAATTGCGCAAAAGAATTTAGCAACCAAAAATTACCAGCTTTGTAGCGTGTTACAATGGTGTGTATTTTACGGTACAGAACAACAAAAAAACTTAATTAACCTTTGCTTGTGAATTATGCTACAGGAAAAATGTATTTTTTGGCGGTGAAAGAGACGGTTTCTTTAGTCACCACAGCAGCAGAACAACACTTAATTAACCCCTGGATGTAAATTGTGAAATAGAATTGAGCAGCCAAAAATGAAGTGGTATTTGTATTGTAAAAACGCTGTTTCTTTAAATGAATACAACAGGAACAGGCTTAGATCCCCCTTGGATATTCAATGTGCTGTGAGCAGATAGGATTTAAATGTATATGCAGCTGCATTGGACGCACACTGGACTTCAAATCCAATACAAAATCAGAAATAGAACATTAAGAGAAGCAGTCTCTGAGACAAGCTGAGACACCCCCAAAAATCGCTGTATAAAAATGAGTTCTTTAGTATCAGCTAATATAAGCAGCCGCGGCAGCACCTTCCCTGATCAGTGCAGTGAGAGGAGTGTGAGCTCCCGGCCTCGCGCCCGGACTTATATAGTGCGGTGACGTCACAGAATCCCGCCGGTCTCCGATTGGCTTCATCTCTGCACATGTCATGCAGGCTATGCCCTTCTTCCTCCCAGAGTGCTTTACCCCATGTAACGCCATGTGCTCGCAGCCATTTTATCAATCAAAAGCACACTTCGTTCACCCGAAGTACCCCAAACTTCGACTTCGTTCAGAACCGAAGTTTTCCTGAAATTCTAAACGAATTCCACTTTGTTAGAATCAATTCGCCCATCTCTAAATATCATCACTAGTTTAATCAGGGGGACATAATCTTCATTTGAGTTTGAAGGCAGCTAAACAAAAGCAATCTAAGTGGGGGAGTAAAGGAAGACTCTAAAACTGCTGATCCCATTGGGTTGGTACATTTTTCTGTAACCCCAGCCCTAAAGTGGAGATCAAGTAAAGATTATGTTCCTCTAGTGCATAAAGCCCCATCCCATTTTTAATGCACATTAAATGAGTATATAGTGCGCCCGAATTAATGTAAGAACCATTTAAAAAAACTGTTGTGTGGTCTACCTTGCATAGTATAATTGCATACATGCCAACTCTCCCGCTTTTGGCGGGGGGGTCCCGCTAATGGGGGTCCCCCCCCCCCGCCCTCCCGGCAGAGTTGCCATTCCTCCCGCCGACAGCAGGCAGCGGGGGACCACTGCGCAAGAGTAGCGCTGGTGCGCTACTCTGGCGCCGCCGGGCCGCTCCTACAGGCGGGTGAAGCGGCCGCAGCGGCCGCCCGGCGAGTTTCACTGACTTGTGCGGCCGCAGCCGCACAGTCAGTCAGCAGTACAGGGAGAAGGCAGGAGGGATCGTTCCCTCCTTCCTTCTCCCCCTGTATGTACAGCGCCGGTGTGCGCTGTACATACAGGTTAGTGTGGCAGGGGGTGTGACGCGCGGCTGCGGTCACTCCCCCTGTGACGCTGAGTCTACTCAGTCGGCTGGGAGATGTCCGGAGCTGCAGGAGCCTGGTGAGGTAAGTGGCTTTTATTATTTTATTTTATTAGTTATAGGGGGCTCTACCTGGGTACAATGGGGGGTCTACCTGGAAACAGGTGGGGCACTACCTGGGTACAATGGGGGGGGTCTACCTGGCAACATAGGGGGCACTAAACCCGGCTACAATGAGGGGGCACTACCTGCAACAGAGGCGGCATTACCTGGCTACAAATGGGGGGAGCACTACCTGGCAACAGAGGGGGCACTACCTGGCAACAGAGGGGGCACTACCTGGCTACAATGGGGGGGGCACTACCTGGCAACAGAGAGGGCACAACCGGGCTAACAATGGGGGAGCACTACCTGGCTACAATGGGGGGGCACTACCTGGCTAACAAAGGGGGCATCTACCTGGCTAACAATGGGGGCATCTACCTGGCTAACAATGGGGGCACTACCTGGCAAACAAAGGGGGCACTACCTGGCTAACAAAGGGGGGCATCTACCTGGCTAACAAAGGTTGCATCTACCTGGCAACAATGGGGGCATCTACCTGGCTAACAAAGGGGGCACTACCTGGCTACAAATTTGGCTCTACCTGACTACAAATTTGGCTCTACCTGGCTACAGAGGGGGCTCGACCTGGCTACAGAGGGGGCATCTACCTGGCTACAGAGGGGGCATCTACCTGGCTACAAGGGGGCATCTACTTGGCTATAAGGGGGCATCTACCTGCCTGTAAGGGGCACTACCTGGTTATGGGGGCTACTACCTGGCTATAAGGGCATCTACCTGGCTTTCTTCCAAAGCCGTTATGCAGTTAGGTGGCTTTTTCTACAGTCTCCTGCTTTTTCAATTTCAAAAGTTGGCAACTATGTATAATTGATGTGCATAATCCAGGTGCATAGCATAATGTTGGCACATAGCATATTATTGTTAGCATATTCGATGCACCTATTATAGGCTCATTCAAATTCATCATGCCTGGCGTATAATGCACCTAGTTTTTGTGTAGGTCAGTTCATTACTATAGAGAATAGTGCGTCAACAGTTTTTTTGGCAAAATGCACCAAATAAATGGCGCAGCCCTAATGGAACATGTCACCCATAATCTTCACCTGTTTAATCAGAGAGACATGTTCTTCACTTGTTTAATCAGGGGGAACATAATCTTCACTTGAGTTTGAAAGCAGCTAAAAAAAAGCAATCTAAGAGGAAGATTAAAGGAAAATGTGAAAACTGCTGATCCCAATGTGTTTGCATTCATTCCTTACCCGTTGTGCTGCCTAGAAAAGGTCGTTGCTTGCTTCGATACTCGTTCAACCAAACATGCAAAAATCTGGTAAGTTTTTCTCTAACCTTAACTTAGGGGGAATCAAGTGAAGAGTGTGTCCCTCTAGGACTTAAAGTTTACTTGACATGAACTGGAAATTGCTCCCTGATAGGCGGAGGGGCACCCAATCTTCATTTTTTAAAGGGGTTTTGCCACGATGTAATGTTGACGTGGGATCCTCCAAAATGGGTATTTAATCACTTTTCTAAATATATGTGATTACAAAAATTGCAGTCAGAGAGCTACAGGCTGCCTTACCTGCCCTTAGCTACTTCAAAGCTTCTACTAGATACGACCTGAAAAGAGCTGCTGCCCGGCCACACTTCTTATTTGATGAAAGGGAGCTGAAGAAGCTTTCAAGGCACCGGGTAGAAATATGTTGTCTTTCGTATACAGAATCCACTAGTTGTAGTGTGATTATCTGAGTGGATCCCTGCTTTATCTGATGAGAGGGAACATGAAGAAGCTTTCAAGCTGCTGTGGAGAAAAGGTGTTGTCTTTTGTATACAGAATCCACTAGTTGTAGTTTGATTATTTGAGTGAACATTGCACACGATCCCTTATGCAGGCTCTGTGCTCTGGCTGTGTCTCTCTCTCTCAGCTCAGCTTGGCTTGTTTACATTTGCTTCTTAGCAAATAAGGCACGTCCTGGCAAAACCCCTTTAAGTCACAGAGACATAATCTTCACCTCTTTAATCATGGAGACATAATCTCCTCTTATTTAATAATAGGGACATAATCTTCACTTGATCCAGTTGGGTTTAAGGTTTGGGTTTTCATGGGGTTTTAGTGGTAAACTTACAATTCCATGATACTCAGAGCATCACTTCTGGTGCCACCTCTATCTTGTATTACCTGGAAGTGTAGGGACCAGCAGAAGTGATGCCACCCCAGTAATACCACTGGACTGGGACCACACCAAAAATAAAAACAAACCCTTTATAAAAAAAAAAAAAAAAAAAAAACCTAATCCCGATTTAGGAGTATTGTTAGGATATGATTTGTTGGTGATTCTTGCCAAAAGTCAATTTGGGCAAACCCAAGTCGGAATTGTTTAGATTTGAGTCAAATTTGCCATTAATATGAATCTAAAATGCAACACTACTTACCTACACCGGCCTTAACTCCTTAACCCCTTAAGCCGAACGCCTGAAAAATGGTTAATGACCAGAACATTTTTTTTTAGTTTTTGCCTCCTTGCATTTCAACAGTTGTAACTTTTTTATTTTTTCAGTGACGCAGTTGTATGAGGCCTCGTTTTATTCAAGACAAGTTGTACTTTATGGGGGAATAGTTTAAGTACACTTATAAATAATTGCAGTTTTTTATTTTTTTTTTTTTTTTTTTTTTTTTTTTACACCATTCACATTTCACACTTAATAACTTGATAACTTGTTAGATTAATTCTACAGGTTATTACGGTCGTGTGGATACCCAATATGTGTAGGTTTTTTTGTGCGTGTAATTTATGTACAATTATTTTTTATTAAATATTTATTTTTATTTTATTATTTCTTTTTTTATTCTTTTTTTAAACACTTTTTATGGGATTTTTTTGTACTTTTTGTTTAACATTTTCTTAATTTTTTTTTTTTACACTTAGTAATGTATTAGCATATTCATATATGCTAATACATGCTAATCTGTGTCAGTTTGACACAGGCAGTGATTAGGACAGCACACAGTGCGGCCTAATCACTGGCTTCATACACAGACAACTCTGGGGCTACTCTAGGTCCCCAGGGCTGACTGTGCAGCCGTTCCCCGGGCTCTGTCGGGTCACCGGGCGTTCCGATCACCCGACAGAGTGGGGAACCCTTTGATTGCGCTGCGGTAACGCACCGCCGCAATCAAAGGGTTAAAGCATCGGGTTGCGGAGGTTTCCGCCGCTGCCCGATGCCTGCAGGAGATGCTCTGGGATCAGGGCTGTGTAGCACAGCCCCGATCCCAGCGCAATTGCGGCGCCGGGCGCCGCAAACCTGATGTCTGCAGCGACGCCAAAAGACGTCGCTGCAGACGAACGACCTGAAATGCCCGCCGTCAAAAGACGGTGGGCGGTCGTTAAGGGGTTAATGACCGCCCACCGACTTTAGACATCACTGTAGACAAAGGAGTTTTGCATCCCCCAGTGCCACAACTGCAAAAGAGCAACACAGGGAAGTGGAGGAAGCCTCTGATACCCAGCGTTTAACCCTTTGATTGGCACGGTCATTGACTACAAAGTTTAGCTGCTCGTTAAGGCCTTCTCACTCCTGGTGCTTAAGGAGTTAATTAGCCCCACCACTAACTGACGTTAATCTTCTACTTTTTCTGTAGCTTCAGTCCAAACTCTCCTGGCTACTTAGAGGGATTTGTTATGAAGTAAAATTGACTTGGGAAGTTTGCAAATTAAATAATAAACATTTTCTCCATTTATTATTATTAAAAATTCTGTACAATTTTGTTTTAGCTGCTGCCTTAGTGATCCATTGTTTACAGCTCGTCTCCGGGGATACGACCAGGGCTGAGAGCTTCTCAGTCCTGGCCACACATGCTCAGACATCACCTCTGCTCTCAGGCAGCTACTGTCAGTATCTTCCCTTCACTGCTGAGCAAGTGCTCATCCCCAGGTGCTATCATTCTACTCCCCTCCTCTGTACTCCATAGTAATCACACACACTCACTGCTGAGCGAGTGTTCAATGCCAGGTTCTGTTATTCTACTCCCATCCTCTGTACTCCTTAGTAATCACACACACTCACTGCTGAGCGAGTGTTCAACCCCAGGTGCTGTCATGCTACTCCCGTCCTCTGTTCTCTTTAGTAATTACTCACAGAAAAAAGAGATAATAATAGGAATATAATAAAACCGTCTCACAGATCAAAAGAAAAATTCCTAAAACAATAATCTTTAATAGATATGCATTAAAATAATTATCCTTTATATATAAAAATGGCCTCACACATATAACCACAGACATAAGTCCCAAGTCTGTGTTCTTTTTGTATGTTACTGTATAATTTAGTTAGTTAGGGGGAGTCGCCAAGAGGTGGGGTCGCCCTTCTTCGGGCGAGTGCTCTATCGGATAGTGACTAGTATAGTGATAGCGATAGTGCTTTTTCTATTATATGGTATATACTGGTCCAATGGGGCAACGGAGTCTACTGTGACAAGGTCTTCAGAACCGTGAGTTTTTGACCATATTTTTGACCACATTTTCCTCCCTCTTATAGGGGCACTTTTCCCTGCTAATAGGTATTTGGTATTTCTTTAGTAATTAGTCAAATAGTTGAAAATAAAGAAAAAGAAACCTCAATCAAGTATGTGCACTAAGACCAAAAATAAATAAAAAAATAAATAAAACTATCCTTTCAGGGATTTGAACCTATGCTGAAAGACAGAAGTGCTAACCACTCAGCTACTTTGTAACTTCTCATAGCTCTTTACATAAACAGACCTTTGTTTGATTAGAGTGAGCACACTGTGGGGAAAGGCATGGTGATGTCAAACCTTCTGGGTCACATGACATGCAGTTCAAACAAATCACACATGCCTTCTTTTGAGCACATAGAAAGCTGAAGCTGGATAAAGCAGGTAATGAAATGCCTTGGTGGCAAAACCCCTTTGCCAAAAAATTTCTACTTTGCCAAAAAATTTTTGCTTTTCTCACATGAGTTTCTCCTTATCCAAGGCAAAATGTTCTAGAGAATCACAAAAAGCAGTGGAAGAGAACCATTAGAAAAGCGCTAAAGGTCTGACTGTAAACCATCCCCGTAGACCTTAAATTTAAATTCAAGTTCTTGTCGACATGATTTGGATTTTCTGAGGTCAGATTTAAAAAAAAAAAAACTGCCATTTTAAAAAAAAAAAAACTTCCACTGTATTTTAGGTAAAAAAATGTATCCAAAACATTTCTATATTGGATCCGCATCCAAAACCCAAATAGAGACGAATGGGACTGGTTTTCCTACTGTGAATCCACCGAAAAAAGAATTGACCACACAATCCACATAGATACTCGTCCAACGTGGTTCTCAATGGTAGAAACCAACGAGTATTTTGACAAATGTTGTGTGAACGAACCCTAAAACTGCTTCCCCCATCTTGTTTGTATTAACTCCTCATCTATAGTGTTGCTTAAATAGGTTCCTATTTGGTTCAACACTAGTTCAACTGAACACGTGAAGAAATGTTTCCTCTAACCCAAATCCTACATTTTGGGAAATTTAGGGGATGTTATGTCCCCCTAAAAAACAATATTTGGCTTTGCACATCCAAAAACTTTTTTGAAAAAAATGCACATAGGTGCGCACCGGTGTGGCAGCAATATACATACACATTCCAATACCAGCAGCACACTACTAACTAAAAAAGTATCAAAGGGCACATAGGAATTTTTGAAAAAGCATTTCTGCTACTTAGGATACATGAAAATTGTTTTGAGGTTCTTCTTAGTTCACATTTTGATACTGTGCTGCTGCTATTGAAATGTGTATGGATATTGCTGCCACACCAGTGTGCACCTAGGCTCATATTTTTCAAAAAAGTTTTTGGATGTGCAAAGCCAAATATTTTTGTCTAGATCGTCCATATGGGGGAGTGGCTGCCTCCTTGTTGGTTTTTCGCACTCCACCCCCCTTCACAGGTTTTAAATCAGTGCAACGTACTTAGAAGGTGGTGCCTTCACTCCCTGAAGTGTGGAGGTCTGAACAGGCCCTAAAGAGAGGTAATGTTAGTGTAAGAACCCACCTGCATTTGAGGTCCCCTTGAAGATCGGGAGGTGGACTTAAGCAGTTTTGATCAAAAATGTGAACTAACAACCTCAAAAAAAAAAAATGTCATGTATCCTAAATAGCAGAAATGCTTTTTTTTAAAAATTCCCATGTGCCTTTTGATAGTTTCTTTAGTTGATAGTGTGCTGCTGATATTGCAATGGTTATGTTCTCCTAAGACATATATTTCACTTGACATAAACAGGAAACTGTATTGCAATATGCAGAGGGGGACAAAATCTTCACGTGTTCCATCAGCGGGAAATAATCTTTACTTGGGTTTACTTAGGGTTTTCCAAGGGGTTTTAACTGACTTCTATGGGTGAGTGTTGTGGGCATGCTCTGTGCAGAGGTCAGTGTGCTGGGAGGCAGAGGAGGTAAGCTGTGACCATCACCTTCTGACTTCTGTGGGTGAGTGTTGTGGGCATGCTCTGTGCAGAGGTCAGTGTGCTGGGAGGCAGAGGAGGTAAGCTGTTACCATCACCCATTGTGTTGGGGGCATGCTCTGTGATCTGTGCAGAGGTCAGTTTGCTGGGAGACAGAGGAGGTAAGCTGTGACCATCACCTTCTGACTTCTGTGGGTGAGTGTTGTGGGCATGCTCTGTGCAGAGGTCACTGTGCTGTGGAAGGGAGAAGATAAGCTGTTATCATTACCTATTGACTTCTATGGGACAGGAGTGTTGTGGGCATGCTCTGTGCAGAGGTCACTGTGCTGGGAGGCAGAGGAGGTAAGGCTGTGACCATCACCTCACTTTGTGGGTGATGTTGTGCATGCCTGTGCAGAGGTCAGTTGCTGGGAGCAGAGGAGGTAAGCTGTGACCATCACCTCTGACTTCTGTGGTGAGTTGTGGGCTATGCTCTGTGCAGAGTCTGTGCTGGAGGCAGTGGAGTAAGCTGTGACCATCACCTTACTGACTTCATGTGGGAATGT